>CM032325.1:46807706-46863152 GCA_019022515.1 Quercus aquifolioides
ATGATAATATTTCTGTCATCTTACAATAATTATAATTATAATAATAATAAGGATATTTGTTATATGTCAAAATCCATTTAGAAAAAGAAAGAATCTTTCATATTTTATCAATCTTTTTTAATATTCATAATCTATTAAAAAAAACACTAAGTTTGTGTAAAATAAAGAAACTAGAATTTTAATGGATGGAAAAATTAAAATTGGTTTTCTTTCATAAGTGATTTTTTTTTTTTTAAATTGATAAAACCTGAAATTTTTTATGTAATAATTTATTAACTTCATAAAATCTTGTGTAATAAGTTTTAGGAGAGTTACTTAATAACATAAAATTATTTAAAGATGTACTTGATTTCTATTTAACTATTAATAATCTTTTCATTCATAAGTGGAGTTTTTATAACAGAAAAAGAAAAAAAAAGACTTTATGTAAAAAAAATCCTTTGTAGCTAAACAGTGGCGGTTCCACAAATATTTTTTAGAGGTTATTCAAATTCGCGTTGAAAAAGTTGACAATGACCCATTAGTAAATAATATTCTCCTATTTTATCTTAATCATTAAGATGATCAAATGAAATATTTTCTCGTAACTCATGATTCGAAGGAAGATTTTTCAAGTCAACATAAGCTCTTTTAGAATATAAATCTTCGGTAGGAGATGAATCCTATGGTACACATGATTCCCTTATTATAAATTTATCCATTCGGCATATTATTTCTTAGTATAATGAAGATATTAATTATTGTTGCTAAGATTAAATTTTGGAAATTATATATTCTCTCTTATTATAATAAAGTTATTAATTATTGTTGTTAAGTAAACTTTAATTATTAATTTTTAGAATACTTTAATTTATTATTTATTAGTTTTTGGTTTTACTCTTTTCAATTTTGTTATTTAACAATACAACTCAATTTTTACAACTTATTGGACTTTGGTAATTTTTTAAGAATTTAAGAAGAATTTTTGTTGTGTCTTTTGCATTACTCTATTAAGAATTCAACACAACAATACAATCATTAAACTAAAATAAAAAACTTTCTTCACTCCCCACTATCTCATGCCCCACTTGATCTACTATGTCACGCTCAATTATCTTTTAGTGTTTATACTTTATTGCCCACTTAATTGTATTTTTCTAAGATTTAAGATCAACAAATTTTTTTTTTCTTCAGATTTTCAACCAAATTGGTTTGTTGTTGGATTTTTTTTTCTTTTTGTTTAAAAAGGCCAAAATAAAGGTTGGTGTTTAATTGATTTGTTGTTGCTTGTTAGGTTTCTTTTGGGGGGTAAATTTTTTCTCAAAACAAAAAAATTATATATATATATATTTGTCCCAAGTAAGGGGGTCATTTGAACCCCTAGATGCAATGTGGCATCGCCACTGCAGCTAAACAATACAGAATGAATATAAATGCTATTATTTTGTGGGTATTATTTCATTAAAACATTACTTAATATAAACTATGAATTGCCTTTTATATTATGTAACACACATACATATAGCGAATATAAATTTTATCCTCCCCAAAGTAAAATCTTGGCCTAACCATTAATAGAGAGTTTGTGTAGTTTTCAACCTTCCCACCATAAGAGAAGGGCTATGATAGAGTGGTTAGCCTTTCAAATGTTGGGGATTATGAGGTAAACAATAGAAAGACCATAAGAGCAACCGTATTGGTGCTTGCATAAGTTTGCAAAATAGAAAAAGAGGTTAGTTTTACACATTTTAACCAAAAAAACACCCACATCAGTGGGTGTATAAGTTTATATATATCCAAAATTACTACAGTAACTGTGCATATATCTATAGTTACTGTTCATTTGCAAATGATTTTTTAATTCTTTTTTTCTCTCACTTCGTTGCTGACCTTCTTCCTCGATTTTCTCTTTCTCTTTTAAGAGTCCTCAACCTCAAAGGAAACTCTCTCTCCGGCCAAATCCCAGACCTCACTGGCCTCCTCAACTTCAAATCTCTCTTCCTTAACAACTTCTCCAGAAAATTCCCTGACTCAATCTCCAGTCTCCACCACTTAAAAATTGTCATCCTCACCGGAAACCAGATCTCCGGTCAGATCCCAACCTCACTCCTCAGACTCCAACGACTATACACACTGTATTTGCAGGATAATAACTTGACAGGTTCACTTTGTCTTATATAAGAAGAAGAAGAAGATTTGGGTATGATTTGTGTTATTTTGCTGGGTAGTTTATAGAAGAAGAAGAAGAAGATGATGATGATGATGACGTGGCTTTGGTTTGGGATAAGAGAAGAAGAAGTAGTAGCAGCGGTGGTGCTGGCGAAGAGCAGCAACGGCGGCTGAGAGAGAGGTTTGAGAGGAGAGAGAGGTGAGAGGATCAGTGTGAGAAGTGAGAGTTATCTGAGAGTGAAATAATAATAAAAAATGAATAAAATGATTATTTAAATAAAGTAGAGTGTATAATAGATAATATGATGTGTGTGTTTTGTAAAAGTGACTGTGTAAAATAGAAAAAGTAGGTTCTTATGCTAAAATAGACAAAAATTTTGCAAAGACTAATACGGTTGCTCTAAGAATAGAAAGGCTTTAAAGCACGAACAAATAGTTTTTTTTAATACCATATTTGGTCATGCTCAAATAGTTTGCTAATGGATTGCAAGAACATCTCTCTAAGGATACCAAATTTTTTTATTTATTTATTTATGGGTAAAATATCATTTTCGTCCCTAAACTATTACAAAAGTTCGTTTTTCGTCCCTAAACTTTCAAAAGTTCTATTTTCGTCCCTAAACTATCACAAAAGTTCGTTTTTCGTCCTTAAACTTTCAAAAGTTCTATTTTCGTCCCTAAACTTTCAAAAGTTCTGACGGAGTGCTGACGTGGCTTGACAGAGTGCTGATGTGGGAGGGACGAAAATCAATACGTTTGGAAAAGTTTAGGGACGAAAATAGAACTTTTGAAAGTTTAGGGACGAAAAAAGAACTTTTGTGATAGTTTAGGGACGAAAATAAAACTTTTAAAAGTTTAGGGACGAAAAACGAACTTTTGTGATAGTTTAGGGACGAAAATGATATTTTACCCTTTATTTATTTATGAATTTATGGTCTAAACAAGCCTAGAACAAAGTATAAGTTAATTAACTAATAAGGTAAAATACAGTTGACCTCCTTGAGGTTTAGGTTAATGCCAATCATGTCCAAGATTTTTCAAAATTGACCAATTGGAACTCTAAATTGTTATTCATTTTTCTTCTCTCTCTCATAGTGATTGAAAGCAACGAGGAATTTAAAAGTGGAAAGGAAAAGGGCAGTTCCAAATGAAGGACCCAGTCTTAAAGGGCAAGCTTCCTGGTGTCAGTGTCAAGTCTCGAGGGCTTATGTCTGCCGAAAGCTGTCTTTTTTCTGTTTTGCCTTTCCTTGCCTCTCACCTTTCGGTTCATTACAAGCTTGCTTAAGGTGGCTGAGGACGGACTAATCAAGGACCAAATTGATCAGTTTTAAAAAATTTTGAACCTGACTGATATTAACTCAAATTTCAAGAGTGTTAATTGTATTTTACCCTAACTAATATCCTACAAAATCACCCAACCCTCTCACCCAGCCACCCTCTCTCTCATAACAATCAAGATTGAGAATGAGACCCCAATGGTTATTTCCAATTTGTGGTATTATGCACAAAAATGTTTTACTTCACCAAAACATAAATAAAATCAGATAACGAAGGTGAGTGTAAATTGTAAATTAAAGTTGATTTGGCTAGTAGGCCCCATTCACGCAACTTCCCACTTGGCCCACCTAGCCCACCCAATTTTTTTATACCCACACCCACACACTCTGTCACACTCATTCAGATCAAATACACAATTTTGGGGGAAAAAAAAATTGAATTTGAGATTTGAGAATAGAGAAATGGCGGCAACGGAGGCAGCAGGAAAGTTAGCGTACAGAATATACAGAGCAGTGAGCTACGGTGCAGAGCCTGTGGTGAATCTTCACCTACGGTGGCGTAGACTTCGTGGCCGCGAACACTCTCTCCGCTGGACCGAGCGATTGGGCCTTCCTTCTCTCTCTCGGCCCACCGGCCCACTCCTCTGGTTCCACGCCGTCTCTCTAGGTTCCCCCAACTTCTCAAACTCTCTATATGCTGCTAATTCAAATGCTCAATGAGTTGTTGAAAAATTGTATTAGGTTCTGTCAAAATTAAAAGGTTTATCAAATTACACATACTATAAATTTGAAATTTGAAATTGTAGGTGAAGGAATTACGGCGATTCCGATAATCAAAGAGTGCATAAAGCAGAGGCCTGATGTGAACGTTTTGATGACTACTACAACAGTGTCTGCATTGTAAGAAATTATGGTTTTTTTAAATTTCTTAATTGTAGCTTATTATTGTGAATTTGATTTGGTAGAGTGCCATTTAATTAAAGCTTATAAAGTCCAAATAAATTTCCTAGGGATTGTTCTTGATTTGCATATTTGAAGTGATGAATTAGCTATTAAGCCGTTAGGAAATGGCGAGTTCAATAATTTAATCTAACATGAAGAACCGCACTACTAAGCGGCGCGACTGACCTTTGTGTACTTATATTTGTGAATTCCCTTTATTGGTGCAGCGAAGTAATAAGTAAACGGCTTCCAAGTGGTGTCATATATCAGGTACTATTCGGGATATTAAGTCGACATTTACTTTGTTCTCTTCACTATGAAAATTTGAATTTGTGCAGATTCATTTTGATATTTCTATAGACTATTCTGTAGCACACTTCTGTTCTTATGTGACTTGACGAATTGGTGGCATTTCATTGCTCTTTGCTTAAGTAAGAAGTAGCATAACGTGTCGTGTTCTTGTTGGCCATAAATCATCGGGTTGCTTAGAATTGCATGTTTCACTATGCTGTTTAGCTTCTTGATATTTTCAACTGCTATGATGGTCAAAACCCAGAAAACTGTTGACTTCAACATAATGTTATTATTGAAATAATTAGAACTTAATGGTGATGCTGCTTCAGCCTTAATTTTTCTGTTAGTAGACCTTTTAAAAAAAAAAATCTATCAAAATAGCCATTCTATCAAAATAGCTTGGTAGCTGTGGCTGCACAGGGAGCTTTTCTTGCTAGGTTTCGGTGTCCCGCTTCTTGCTACTGCTGCCTATTTAAGTTAGGGCTTTAACGGCAACATGGTTTGAAAATTTTGTTTGTGACTGCATTTGATGTCTATGTCTTAAGCTTTAATGCATTACTTGTTCGCTTTAGCTTAACCAAAAATTGATGTAACATTTGTTTTAATGTGCTCAAACTTTCCGGTTGAACCAGTTTGCCCCACTTGATACTCCTTCTGCAGTGGGTGCTTTCCTTGACTATTGGAAGCCAAATGCAATCATCCTAATAGAGAGTGAACTATGGCCAAATCTTATTATGGGTGCTTCAGAAAATGGTGTAAGTTAGTCCTTCATATTCACACATGTAATATACGTTTATTTACTTCAATTAGATCTAGGACCACCCTTTATTTGTTTAAAGACATCATGTTTTTCTTGAGCAACTTTATTCTATATGTGTGCATAATTGCGTATCTTACAAAGTCATTTTTATATAGACACACATGCATGCATCTCTGTAATTAAAGCAGGCATTTTCAGTTACCTTGTGTGATTCTCTTAACTTATTCCCATCTATTTGCTTTTCAGATAGTGCTGGCATTGTTGAATGCTCGAATGTCTTCAAAATCCTTTAAAAAATTTTCGGGACCATTGCTTCTTCCACTGATTTCATTGATGCTGTCAAAGTTTTCTTTGATTGTCCCCTTGGTATGTATTCCTTTGTTTTTAATGACAGTAATTTGTATTCCGTTGTTGCTGATCTTGTTGTATGACACAGAGCACTATGCAAGCGATCCACTTCCAACTACTACAAGCCTCTCCTTATATCATAAAATTTTCCGGTGACCTAAAATATGGTATGCTCATCAAATATGAGTTGAAATCCATTTAGTATTTTTAAATGTTGATTTTTAAAAGTGGTCTTCCCCTAATTTTTTTTATTGATTATTGTTGGACTATACTTCTTTTGAAGTACTTTTGATAATTCAGTTGCTACCATTTGAATCCCTTATTTTATCTTTTGCAATTTTCCAATAAATAAATTTTGAAAGTAGTTGAAGAAGATGAATATAGTCTATCTTAATTTGGTGTTGTATTCTTTCCATTCAGCGGTAGAAGAATTTGATGCTTCAGAGGGAGAGTTAAGAAGTATACAGGATCTGAAGTTACAGCTTGCCCACAGGCAGGTTTGGATGGCCTCTTCCATACATAGGGGTGAAGAAGAAAGTCAGTTCCCAGTCATTTGCTTCAAATACTAACATAGTACAGTGACCTAAATTCATTTGTCCTTTTTCAGTCAAATTTATGTAAAGACCTCACCTCCATTTTGTGGTGTTATTATACCACATTAATAGCTGTGTTGGTTTATAAAAGTTTGATTTAACTTATAAGTCTAGGAGTCCATGACTGTAATGCAACTGGTACAACTGACATATTAGGGTAGTTTGATGTCACTAAGGATGGAATTTTTTCTCATTGCAAAAATGTCAACGTGTTCTATCTACTCAATTTGTATTACCTGCCAATTTTTCAAATTGCTGCATTCATTTTTTTTCTTTTCATATTTTGTAGGTCCATTTTTTGGGAAAGTAGAACAAATCCACCCAAAATGAAGTAACTAATTGTTCTTGACTTTTGACTTCTTTTTGTTTAGTTACCATGTTCAACTTTAACAGATTCAATATTAATATCTCTGGGGCATAACATATAGATGTATTATAGTGGTCTTCAGTTTCCTTTAACTTTTATTGTTGTTTTAGTTTTCTTTACTGGTTGAAAATAAAAGCTGAAGTGCCATTGGTTCTCTCTGCAGTAATGCTAGGAGTTCATAGAGTGCTCACAGAAATGCATCCAGATATAGTCACTATACTTGTGCCTCGCGATCCACAACATGGACTAGAAATTGCTCAAGTATGGTTCTGATGCAAAGCCAGTTAACAATATGACTGTAGTTCTCCTCTTTATAATTGCTCCTGGTGGTCATTCATAATAAGTTTCCAACAATCTTGTTATAAGAGATGGATGAAATTTCTAAACCCAGATACTACTTGAGTTCATGGTAGTACAGTAATCATTAAACAGTATTTGAAAGACATTAACAATCTGGGTTGTAAAAGTAATCATGTGCAATTGATTACCAATGTGTAGATACATAATGTAATGCAATTTGGAAATCTATTTTAGAAGTTTTCATAGTATTAGGAACATGTGTATACTTATTGAATTTATGGTCCATATGGGTTAGATTTTATCTTTTTCAAAATAGAATAACTTATCTTTTTTTTCTTTTCTAATTTAGTTAATATTCTAATGCATAGTTGCATTGGATCTATCACATCAAAGGCTACACCTTAACATACCTTTCTCTGTGTGTAATGCCTTTGCCTTAAATGGTGCAGGAATTGCAGAAAGCAGGGCAAAATGTAGCTTTGAGGTCTCGACAGGAGAACCTTAAGCCAGGAACTAATATATACGTTGTGGACACATTAGGTTTGTATTTTCTTTCTCCTCTACTTCTTTTGTTGTCTTTTACTTTTTCCCTACAATGCATGTTTACTTCTGTGAAAAGTGCTCCGAGAATTGAAAGCATCTCACCCATGTTGCTTTACCTTAAAACACCATTTTAGTCAAGATGCTTTTGAAGTCTACTACAATTTCTCCATTATCCAGACCTAACCATGTGTAAGATTAATTATTAGTATGTAGCTCATAGATTTGAAGCATTCTAGATGAAGTAAGATGCTTTTAGAGAGTTGCATGATTGGTACGTACTTGATTTTTTGGATAAGAGAATAATTTATTAGAAAGAAGGTACACTCAAATGCAATTGCCCTTAAAGAATTACAGATGGACACTCATTAGGTCCAAAAATTCAAAAAATGGAACTAAACGACACCCTCCCCCAATCAAAGTACAATATGCAAACAAAGATCTTAAAAAACTGAGACTTCCCACACGGTAATGTAAATAAGGTTTCTTCAAACAAGAACGTTAAGACAGATGAATGGGAAGACAAAAAAGGACAAAAGAGAACTTAATACTTTGGTGAATGGTTTGGGGCCTAGCTGAGGGGAACTCTAGTTGGGGGTTAAATGAGGGAGTTAATAAGCATGGGTTGTTGACTTTCAACCAAGGCTTCGTTTATTTTAGTGTAAAATGTTTTCCCACTGGTGATGTTCTCAATGAAAAATGGTCTCAGAGAAAATGAATTATTTTCCATTGTTGGTTTGCAACTTGGAAAATAATTTTCTAACTTTTGATTACACTGAAAATTCCCAACGATGATGACAGTCGTGAGAGGAAAGTGGTGGTGGCAGCAATGGCAGGTGATTGATGATGGTGGGCAAGTGGTAGCAGCAGGCAGGTTGAGTTACAGCCAGAGTTTGATGGCCGTGAAGGCCGGCAGTTAATTGTCAGTGATAGGCTGTGGTGGCTGGAGAGTGGCAGCTGGTGGTGGCAACGGCCAGCAACCAATGGCCAATTGGTAGTTGGGGAAGGGGGGCTGGGGGGAGATGGTAGTGACCATCAACCATAAAGGAGTTGAAAGGGGTAAGAGTGGTAGGGATAAAGTCAAGGCTTTTCTAGAAATTGGTTTACATTTTTTAAACCATTTTCCACCATTTTGGTGTAACTAGTTGTTGACCATTGAAAACATTTTTTTGTTGACTTACATTTTCAGTTGCATTAAACACCAGAAAACTTTTTTTAGAAAATATATTGATGTGGAAACAAAAGGAGCATTAGAATGAATTGTACCAGGAGTGAAATGGTTCATTTTATTGAAGTAGCTGATGAATTAGGATTTATTCATGTAAACCCCAAATTAATGATGAGTGTTTATTAGTTGAGCCAACTTTTGTCCAGTTTTGCTGTTGGGTTTCCTTTGTTTCTCCATTAGATACATCATCCAAAATGTAAGTCACAAACTGTTGTGTCCCAAGGCCAAATGGCAAATAATTTTGAAGTAGTTGAAGAAGTTTGAATTTGAATAGAATTCTAATAAAATTATGTAGTAGATTAGGATGAGGATTAGGATTTAATTTCAATTTGTATTTAAATTTAAGTAGGAGTTGGATCCTATGTTTTAGGACTTGGTTGTGATGAAGCTTATCTCCTCACTAGTATTTATGTACGTAGGAATTATGAATGAAACAAGCAGAAAATTAATCAAAAATGTCTATTTCCTCTCTCAAGTTCAGGAGATTGGTTATCTCGAATTGACTACACTATCTTTCAATTATCTCAGTTCACAACACAAACCTCCCAAGGATTACATGTTTGCTTCAAAGGATATGTTCAAGGATAATGCCCCAAAGTTACTTTCTCTCATCAGCAATTCTCCTAAACTCACACTTAAAAAGTGTGGGTCAATCATGGGGCACATGCTGTGCACCAGGAAGGATAGGTTTCATTTCAAATTCTATGTTGCATATTAGGTATAATGGGAGGTGCTTTGGAATGAAGATCTTTCTTTTATATTTTTCATATAATTTGCTTTCACTGTATTTGGTGTTCTGTGTTCTTTAATAAATCAAAACATTTCTGTACCCCATGCCTGCCACTCCTCTTGAGGCTTACACTGCACCGCAGGTGAACAATGAAAGCTTAGTCTGCTCCATTCTCATATATTTATATCAACTGGTGCCTGGTTTTGTTTTTGACAGACCTGGGTTGAGTTTTGTCATCCTGGGTCTCTCTTCCACTCCACCCACCCCACCCCCCCCCCCCCTCTCCCCAATTTTCTGAACGTGGATTTGAAGAATAGCCAATGTAAACATTTTGTTGAGCCTGTTGATGTTCATGAAATTGGCAGTCGTGACTGCAATTGAGGCTTGCATAGAAGTCAATAACATGATACTGAACTTAGTACCTTATGAGGCACCATTCCATGCATATGTCAAACCTTGATTGCTATGTCCTCTTGGAATCTGTTTTGTAGGTGAGTTGAGATACCTGTATAGGTTAACTCCAATAGCTGTAGTTGGAGGTTCCTTCTTCTCTGGTTTGGCTGGCCATAACATATTTGAAGCTGCTGCAGCTGGCTGTGCTGTTTTGACAGGTAAACTTTTGTTTGCTCATACGTTCTTGGGTTAAATTGTCATGTTTTAAGGTACTATTTTAGAAGCTCTTCTTTTTTGTTTATATCAGGTCGTCATGTTGGGCATTTCTCACACATGGTACTAGAAATGCAACGATTAAATCCTTTGTCAGTTCTGCAGGTTTGCTGAACTCTCTCCTTGTTAATATTTTATATTTCAAATTTTAATATATATTATTTAAGATCATTTTTTCAAACTCTTTTTGTAGTTCAATCTCCAAAATGATTATAATGTTTCGACAATATTAAATAATAATTCTGCTCTGAAAATCTAAAACAAATAAAGAGATATGAGGTGTCTTGTGAGTATTCAATCAATTTTTGAGTCTGTACTAATCTTCATAGACTTAAGGTTATTTGTTAACATGATTTGTTCCATCTTCTGTTTGTAGCGTACAGGGCTACAACTTTTCAGTTGACTTAGATATTTGTAGATGATTTTTGTTTGCCAGATTGGGGGATTTTGATGTAAGGAAGTGATCCGCATGGATGGTTCCTGAGTTAATTAGTGGGAAGTAGAGGATCTATTAACATTGAAACACACGTATTTCCTGCTTCAGTTAATTCTTTGAGAAAAGCTATGAAATAATTCAAGAAGATACTTTGAACTGTATTGGTGCTGAACTTCAATCTGAATCTATAAGGGCTACTATATGCTGAAATCATAATATGAGATAGCTCAGTCAAATACGGTCTCCTTACTAGAAAGCTCTTAGATCTTATTAATGGCTAGTTTGGACAGAGGGGGAGTAGTAGAGTTGGCTAGAAATTGACAATTTCCGGCCAACTCTACTCTACTTCCCCTCCCTCCCCCTTCATCTAAACTAGCTATAAGGGCATCTGAACCATTACATTCCCGGAAAATCAACTGTTCTTTAAGTTTTTCATTTGTGAATTTTATTAAATTTTATTTGGGATCTTTTGCTGTAACTGCCCATTCAGGTTTCTGGAAAATTAGAGCTCGAGAAAGCACTCAAGGAGCTCTTCAGTGATGCCAAAGTTCTAGAAGCACGCCGCATGGCTGCAAAACAAGCATTTCGTGCTTTGTCCACTGGTATTGTTGCCAATGTTTGGAGTCTGCTAAATGTCCATGTTTTAAATCAGGCTCTCTGTTAGAAACTTAATCAAGACTGACATGCAACAAAAGTAATGTGAAGGTGAAGACTGTTTTATTCTACAACAATGAAGTACTTACCAATTTAATGCTAATTAGTGCGTCTGGAACCTGTCATAGCTCTTCATACACTAGGCACAACCTTTCTAGCTGTATCTTTCAAGTCACAATGATCTATACAATCTCATTCGGTGGGTGTTATATTGGTGGTCCACTATGCCATTGGGTACATTCAATTTGGACATCAACTTTTGTCCATATGAGAAGGTGAAAGAGAAATTAAGTGGTGTTGTAATCAAGTGTTACCCTGTACCAAAGTTGCATCTAGCCTGGATTTGAGTGAAATAGAAAGATAATTATGCAATACAAATTACAGCTCATGTCTTTTTTATACCTTGTACAGTACATATTCTTTTGCAGTTGTTTCTATGAAATTTATGTATTTTTGCACTGACATTTTGTTTCTTCATGTGTCTCTACCTGCTTCAAAAGGCTGCATTTGAAAATTATACAACTATAAGGGAATTATTTTCTTCCCTTTTTTAAGTAATTTGAGAAGTTTTGGTACTTTGAAATTTGTGGTTGGAAGCTTCAAGGTGTGATATAATCCTCTTGCACATCCATTATGGTGTTGGTGTCAAAGGGTTTGTCTGTAGAGAACCTTTTGATTTGCCTGTTCTTTAGAACTGCAAGCTTGGGAGCTTAAAAGACATTGGATAATGAAGAAGGTAATAGATTCCGCTTTTGGTATATATATTACAGTTCCAGAAATGCTATTTTAGTTCTGTTGGTACATGCCAATCAATTTTCTTCTCTTTATGTTCTGGTAAGAGAACAGATCGTGCAGTACCTCCATTTTTCAGTTTGGGACCACTTACAATTTTTTTTTTTTTTTTTTTTTTTTTTTTTTTAAATTTGAGAGTTAAGCATTTTCAGTATGTCTAATTTAATTCAAATACTAAAATTAATTGAAAAAAAGCATCTATTAGAGTTACCTGTTTCTAGATTTGGATTATATTACAGATCTATACATTTATTGCAAGTTCAAGTGACCAGTCACATGTTTTCACTTAGGTTCCTATATAAATTCATGGTATAGATTAATCTATAAACTATGTTGTAGATTTTACATCTTTCTTAATTTTTGGTTAGCTGGAAAATATTTCAGTTTACACTATATTTTCACAGCTCAGAAACAAGTTTATGGGAACATAGGCAAATGTTGATGCACTCTATCAGCTTTTTATCCTACATGTTTTTTTTCTCCTTTTTTTACTTGATCACAGAAATTATGACGGTGATCTAATTGATTAGAAAAAGATTTGAGTTGTTGCTCTGTTGTATAGCTCATGGCTATGTAACTAATATGTGTAGCTTCCAGTCTTCCTGTGTGCATCACAATAGCTGTTTATTTCTCATGAAAAATCTTAACCCTCATTGAATGTTTTTTTTACTTCTGAATAACATTCATTGAATGTAAAAGGCATAAATATGTTACCTATCCAAAAAAAAGAAAGGTAAAAGTCATAAAATTGTAATCCTTTATTTCAATATAATTTGGTTATATGTTATGAACCTGTTGAGTAGCAATTGATTAACAATGCTGCTGCTTGTCAGTCTTTAATGTACAGAACCTGGTTCAGCAGGAGGCAGTCTCTGCTGTATTTCTCGTTTCCCGACTGTTGTAGCTGTATCTCTAGCATGTTGATTTTCTTGCAATTCCTTGAAGAAGTGGTCTAGAGTCCTTCAATGAGCTCAATCCCAGCTTTTCCACGGCCCCATGGCAAGTGAATTGACTCTCATTATTACTGCCTCCAAGGGACTGGATTATATCCTCAAAAAGAAACTCATCGCAAGGTATGGCAAGAGGGCCACTCTTGTTATGAACATTCTCTTCATAAGCTTGGTCTAGCAACTGTCGAATTACTGGGTGGTTCAGGTAATCCGCTTTTATAACAAACCTCTTGCTAGCTTCTCCCACTTTTACAGCCAAGTGACCTGGAGGAACGTCCTGGGGGGGTTTCTTTGCTCCGCATCTGGCAAACTGCCGCCACATGCAAGCCATTCTTTTGAGGTCTCAGGTGTGCATGTGAAGTATTTGAGAGCTTAGAATGGCCCATGGTGGTGTATTTATCAAGCAGGGAAATATCCTCTACAGTTGGGTCCTATACAGTTTATGCTTTTACATGTCACAACATCCCATATAGACATAGTTATTCAATCATGTGTCCTGTTAGAAGAATGACTTAAGAATAAGATAACTAGGTTTTGTCAAAGTTTTGTTACTGCATGAATTGTAGGTTACGTTGCGTAGAACTATACATTTTGGCATTATGCTATTGAGGGGTTTTGGGGGTTTCCCTTGTCATCTTGTCTGTGACGTTACTATTGCAATTAGTTTTTTCTGGGTTATAGCTAATTATATTTGTGTGTGATTAACCCAACAATGTTTTGATTGATGTTGACGATGTTTTCTCCAATGTAATAACCTTGAGGGTCTGCCTTGGATTTTTATTTATTTATTTATATATTAGAGTTTTAACTTATGATGTCTACTTTTGATAATTGTGCTCTTTATCATCAAACTAAGACACTAATTGATTTTTTGTGTAAGCGAAAACTGGACTTTAGATCTCCTATTCGACCATCAAAAACTTTATTAATTGAGCTAACTAAAACTCACATACTTTAAATATATACACCAATGGGCAATGAGTCCTCAACAACTAGAAATATAGCATTTCTCTCCCATCAAACACCCCAAAAATAAAAATAAATAAATGTAGTGCATAGTGATGGCTGGTGACAGGGGCATAATGAGAAAGTAATTATAATTTAAGCTGTATATTGTAAATATTCTCGTAGTTATTCTGCACTAAATAAATAAATAAAAACCTAGTTTAGAGTTGAAATTGACTTATGTGACTATGACAAATGCTTGACATGTTTTGGTTAGGAACCTGTCATTCTGTTGCCTTCTTTCATATGTCATCACATGTGTGTGCGAACTAGGACTTGAAATATCTGTGTTTCACACGTGTCCATCGTCACTGAGTTGGGAAATATGAATTGGGGTGGTGATCAATCATGCTTTAGTTTTGATGCACTCTACATGTAACATGATAATAGTTGTCGTGAAAAATATAAAGTTGGGCTTAAATATTGCCCATTTTTAAAGCATCTTTTTACTTGAATGGTGGGTTTTGTTGGTTGGGCCAGGCCGAAGTTCCGCATTGTATCACATAGATTTCTTAAAAGAGGTTAGTATGGGAGGAACTAGGAAAAAGTTTACTTCCAAAAAATTCTCTAACCCAATGCGGCATAAAACCATTCACTTGTACTTTTAGTTGCATAATTTTTTTAATGAATCATGTGATTTATTTAAATAAATGTAGATTGTTTTATAAATTGCCATGTAATGGATTGAAGAAAATTCCTCCAATTTCGATAATTTTATAAATTGCAACATGCAAGTAATCTTTTTATAAACTAAGTTTTTCTTTAGAAATTTTTTTTTTTTTAAATTCCTCTAATCTACTATGTGGCAAATTATAAAATAAATGTCATCTCTAATGTCTAGTACAAATACCAGGGGCAAGAAAAATTGACCAAAGGCTAGAAAACAAAAAAAAGTATCTACTACAAGTACTCGACTCTCTTATACTAGGCACTCACACTAGACAAATGGTACTAGAGAAATTTTGCTAAAATAAGCCAAATTAGTGTAAAAGAAATCATAAGCAGGTGAACGTTAACATATGAACTCTCATTAATATCACATGGCTCTTTCTACCAAATATGTCATCTCGAATGTAACATGGCTTCCCATAAAAAAAAAAAGTCACTTGACTCATTAAAAATGTCTGTGATTAAAAATACAAGTAGATAGTCTTTTCCTTCAAAAAAAAAAAAAAAACTATCATGTAGTGGATTGGAGGGAAATTCCTTCAAACTAGTTTAAGGGTAAACTTTTTCCTTTTTGATACACAACTCTCACTCCCTCTCAACCTTGAAAGAACTGTCAAACTACATTTCTTTTAAGTACTGGAAGATAACTACACAAGGTCATCAAGCCTTTTACTATACTAGGCATAGACCTTCAACTCCTATTTCTTACAAAATTACTTTTTTTTTTTTATAAAGAATATATTACTTATTTAATAATCAGACTTTCCTTTTGGGTGTGTATATATGTGTGTGTGAGAGAGAGAGAGAGAGAGAGAGAGAGAAGAAGAAGAAGAAGAAGAAGAAGAAGAAGAAGAAGAATCTAAAATGGTGAGGTTCCCTCAAAGACAAAGAATGTGGTTACCATATTGTCTTCACTTTTGAGTAACTTCTCATTCAAGGACCGAAAGTTTATTAGAGATGACATATTTGGTAGAAAGAGCCATGTGATATTAATGGGAGTTTTTATGTTTATGTTCACCTACTTATGATTTCTTATACACTAATTTGGTTTATTTTAGCAAAATTTCTCTGGTACCATTTGTCAAGTGAGTGCCTAGTACAAGAGTCGGGTACTTGTACTAGATGCTTTTTTGTTTTTTAGCCTTTGGTCAGTTTTTCTTTCCCTTAATATTTAGTTTGGAAGATCAAATTGTCGTGTGAAATAGACAGTTGAGATATGAAAGGGCATTTAACTAAAAACTATTAATGTTTTAATCTGATATTAAAATAAGATTTCTAGAATTGAATCTCACCAATACTAAAAAATTATTATTAAAAAAAAAAAAAAAAACCACACACCAATCATCATAGAACGAATAAGGTACTTGGCTCAAATTTCATTTACACTAAAAAGAAACTTAATGGTATTATCATTGAATAAGAGACTAGGATCGAATCTCACCTACACCAAGAAGAAACATAATGATGACCATAATGTTTGAGGTACTGATACGTACCTAAAAGAATAGAACATGGACAATTTATACGCGAGCAATTTTCCTGCTCAAATTTTTGGTTCCGGAGAGTTTATAGTTTAACATGATACTTGTGGGGCCAGAAAGAGTCAGGCAACCCCGGTCCACTTCGAACCGGGCCCAAAGGCCCACGCCGAGGATGCGTCCAAGGTCCGAGGACGAAAGTGTAAAGCCCAGCTGCCCAGGAAACCATGCCGAGGATGATAACTTCCTCGGACGTCCAAGATCCGAAAGTGGACAAGCAGCACACCCTCAAGGGGAATCTCCCTGAGCATCCAAGAAGCAAAAAGCAAGTATCAAGCACCAGCGAAGGAAGCATGGTGGAGGAGCATGTCCCAGATGAACTGTCACCTCCACATTTAATGCCCTCAACTAACGCCCTAGCCGCATTAATGAGGACAGAACCCCTGAACAGTGCCGTCTTGGGCGCTGCAACCCACAGGAGGGATGGGAATGTGGCTGATGGGACAGGTTCTCAAGTGGTGGCCTGGCTGATCAACAAATGTAGGGCTATGATCAACTGAGAGAGATGTATATAATGTAAGAAGTCCCTCTTGAAAGGGGGACGGA
The DNA here is from genome assembly GCA_019022515.1 of Quercus aquifolioides. Classification (NCBI taxonomy): domain Eukaryota; kingdom Viridiplantae; phylum Streptophyta; class Magnoliopsida; order Fagales; family Fagaceae; genus Quercus; species Quercus aquifolioides. Next base: position 46,824,490 of record CM032325.1, read on the forward strand.
CGGAAGAACCAGAGTAAAGAAATATTGTAGCAGCTTGTATTCTCTCAAACCTTGTAACCTTTCTTCAAAGAAGTAATAACAACTCCGAGCTCTGAAAGGCCAGTCCGAGGAGCATTATTGTGCATCCCAGTTAACGTTTAAGTTATTAAGCACTCACGTACAACCATGCATGGCCGCTACATTTCTCACTAGGGCTTAGTTCTTGAACCCATTCTCTATAAATTCATTGCAGGGTTAGCTGGACTTGGGTCTACTTTCTCAACCCGTAGAAGTGCCCAAGACAGGTGCCTACAGTACTAGATACTTTTGTTTTGCCCTATCTTGTCTTAATATTTTGCTCAGAAAATGATATTGTCGTGTGAAATAGATAGTGGCAAAATTGGGTTACAAAAGGCAATTCAACTGAAAGCTATCGTCCCAACAACAAGAAGCCACTTGAGCCCTGAGGTTGAGCTTAGTTTTGTGCTTCATTTTTTTCGAGGTAGCAATGTTTAGGTACTCGTGTACCTAACTTATTATTAAGCATCACACTATTTTACCCAATTGGTTATTTTCCCTACTAACTGTAAGTAACAACCGAAAGAGTCAACCAACATCCCCATTAGGCCATTGCCCGCTGGGATCAAACAACAAAGGGCAGTTTCTTGACATGGCTAGCTCTTCCTTTCTCTCCCTTTCGCGTGAAGAACAGGAGGAACTGGCTCGCAGCAACAAGAAGGTTAAGAATGTGAATCATGCAGGCTTCAGTGATAGCAGCGATTCAAGACCATCATCTCCAAACCAGCCCCAAGGTATGTGGAGTCGAGCCATATCTTTTAAGGATAAGGTTGTGGGTGAGATTCCTGGTGCATACACTCAAGCTTTTAACTTTGGAGACCTCATGGAGGACAATGAAGAGTCGGATGATGAAGTAGAGGCTCTTAGGGAAGGGCTGGTTGCTGTAAAGTTTCCGAGAGAGCTCAAACAGAAAATCAGACACCCGTGGGCAAGGGCGTTGATTGTTAAGGTGTATGGAAGGTCGATTGGATTCAACTTTCTTCAGACAAGACTCCTGGCTTTATGGAAACCAGCAGGCAGACTTGATTGTGTGGATTTAGGCTACGGGTTCTTCCTTACTCGGCTATCTCTCAAAGAAGATTTTGAGGCTGTGCTGCAAAAGGGCCCTTGGTTTATTGGCGAACATTTTTTGTCCATACGACCTTGGGAACCGGATTTCAAACCGGAGTTGGCGAATGTGTCCTCGATTGCAGTTTGGATTAGACTCAATGGGCTGCCGATAGAGTACTACAATGCTGAAGCACTCTATCTGATTGGGAAAGCCATTGGGAATGTGTTAAGGGTGGATACTCATACTGCGTCGGAGGCTAGAGGAAGGTTCGCTAGGCTGTGTATTCAAGTTGACGTAACAAAGCCACTAGTCACAGCTATTAAGATTGGAAAAATTGAGCAAACAGTGTGCTATGAAGGTATTCAGAAATTGTGTTTTGACTGTGGAAGAATGGGACATAAGCGGGAAATCTGTCCGTACTCAATCCGCCAAGATGTGCTGCCGAAGGAGACGGTGGGGATGGAATCGGAGAAGAATAGTACCCGGTCATGCAATTCTCGTGGGGTTAATGCTGACAAGGCAGATGAGGGACCCAGTGGGATCGTGCCTGATAGCATACAGGGTAACGTTGAGGACAACGTACATGACAGTACGTATGGACCGTGGATAGTGGTGAAGCGTAAGGTGAATGGAGCAAAAAACAAAAACTCAAATTCGGGACCATAACCACGCCGTTATACTGGGAATGTTCAGTGGAATGTTGAAGGGTATTCAAGGGGTGAATCGGTTGGGCCTTCAAGAGAGATCAAAAGGAAAATTTCACCACCTAAGGTGAGGAATGGGGCCCAAGGTGCTTGTAGTGTCACGGAGTTAAAAGGCTTTAAAGAGTTAAAGGGCCTAACTTTTTCGAGTCTAAGCCCAAAACTGACTGAGAATGGGAAGAAGGTTATTAAGATGGAGAAGGCCAAATTGGCCACTAAGCCCAGCCCACAAGCTTCAGTTAAAGGTAAGAAAGCCCTTGCTCGGTCAAAGATAAACACCAATGTCGTTGACGCTAAGGGCTGCTCCCCTGTTCTTCAGGCCGATAACTTATCGCTGCGCTCCACTTCGGTGCTGACTCGGGCTCCTCCCAGGGGCAAGTCTGATCAGGTAGCAGCCACGGAGGCCCAGACCGCGTTTTCCGATGGGGAGAGTTCGAGGATATCGCTTGTTGAAGATCGCGATCATGGTGGCGGAGAATTCGAGGTTCGCGCCTGTCCAAAATTGGATGGTTCCAAGCTGGGTCTGGAGATGGTGGAGAGTATGGATGATGACGCCTCCGTCAGCTGTAGCAGGTACGATGAAGGGCGAATTTGCGCTGGTGGTCCTCTTGTGGAAGATCATGTGCAATCCGATGTGGGTATGTTTATTAAAGGTGATGGGTATGAGTGCAACTCTGAAGGTAGATTGGAAGCTAATGAGCTGGGTCTTGAGGGCAGTGGTAATGATCCTATGTCCTCCTGATGAGTGTCCGTTCCCTGCTTTTATTCCCCTTATGAATATTATTGTCTGGAATTGTAAAGGTGTGTGAAAGCCCGCCTTTAAAAGTCATGTTAGAGAGTTGGTCCGCAACCATGATCTAGCTATTTTAATAGTGATGGAGACTTGGGTTGGGGGAGACAGGGCGACGGAGATTACGGACGAGTTGCCGTTTGATGGAGCTATTCACACCGATACAATTGGTTATGTGGGTGGGTTATGGCTACTATGGAATGAAGATAGAGTGGAGATATCCCAGTTAGCAAACATGGAGCAGGAAATTTATGTGATTGTTAAGGTACGATCCTCTAACCTTAACTGGTTATTAACTCTGATTTATGCTAGCCCCAGGTGTGCTGAAAAGCAGGTATTATGGGGTAATCTTCAAATGATGGCTAAAGTTCATGATATGCCGTGGGTTATGGCAGGCGATTTTAATGAGCCGTTAATGGAGGGAGATAAATTTGGAGGAAAGGGGTTGAGTGTAAATAAAGCTCTTCAGTTTAAGGAGTGTTTGGATGCTTGTAGCATGATTGACTTAGGCTTTTCGGGTCCGCGGTTTACATGGACTAACAGAAGGGAGATTCAAGCTCTTATTCAGGAGAGGATTGACAGATTTTTTGTTAACTCTCAATTGTGTCTGATGTACCCTGAGGCTTGTGTGGTCCATCTTACGAGGTGCCATTCCGATCACTCTCCGGTTCTGATGGAATTGTAGCCTAGAGTTCATGAGAATAGGAGGAAATTATTTAAGTTTTAAACCTGTTGGCTGTCTAATTGCACCTTCCCTACCATTGTTAATCAGGCTTGGAGGTAGAGCACGGGTTTGGCGCAAGCTATTGAGTCATTCAATAAAGAGGCAACTGGGTGGAATAAGGAGCAGTTTGGAAACGTATTTGCTAGGAAAAAGAACATCATGGCTAGGTTAAATGGCATCTAGAGAGTTATGGCTGTGCATCCTTTAGTTTTTCTTCCTAACCTGGAGAATGACCTCCTTAAGGACCTCGATACTGTATTGAATCAGGAAGAGGAAATTTGGGCGTTAAAATCTAGAGTTAATTGGATGATTCAAGGGGATAGGAATACGGCTTTCTATCATGTATCTACCTTGGTGAGAAGAAAGAGGAACAAGATTTTGGCTACCAAAGATGCAGTGGGTGAGTGGATTTATCCGGAGAAGGATGTCCAAGAATTTGTGAAGAATGGGTATAGTGATATTTATACCACATCCTTCTCTAGTGTTCCCGACCTTCCTCCTAGGATTTCATCTTGGCAGGCCAGGTTATCGGAGGAGGAAAAATGTAGTATTAGTGGAGAGGTGTCGGAGGAGGAAATAAAGGCCGCTTTATGGTCTTTAAAAGCTTTTAAGGCTCCTAGACCGGATGGGCTGTATATGGGGTTTTTTCAAAGGTTCTGGCTTACTGTGGGTAGTTCAGTTATCAATGAAGTCAAAAAAGTTTTTGCTGATAGGAGAGTGCCGGATTACCTCAATACTACCCATATTGCCCTTATTCCTAAGATTCAAGGTCCGGAGACCCTTAGTAATTATAGACCCATCAGTCTGTGTAACACTGTGTATAAAATCGTGTCAAAAATTATTGTTGCCAGGTTGAGGCCGTATCTGGATAAGCTCATTTCTCCTTGCCAATCAGCCTTTGTGCCGGGTAGAAAGGGTATTGATAATGCTATAATAGCGCAGGAAGTCATCCACTCTCTTAGCAAAAAGAAAGGGAAAGTTGGGTTCATGGCTTTGAAGATTGACCTTGAGAAGGCGTATGATAAATTGGAGTGGAGCTTCATTCGGGATATGCTCATTAGAGTTAATATGCCTACTGACTTGATTGATACTATCATGAGTTGTGTGACAACGGTATCTACTTCGATTGTCTTTAATGGGGAAGCATTGGAGCCGATATACCCCTCAAGAGGGATTAGGCAAGGGGATCCCCTTTCCCCCTATTTATTCATTCTGTGCATGGATTTTCTTGGGCAGCTTATTGAGGAAAAATGTAGTGCTAAGCTTTGGAGTCCGATCAAAGTAGCCCAAAGAGGACCCTCTGTATCCCATTTGATGTTTGCGGACGACTTGGTTCTTTTTGCTAAAGCAGATAATGTTAATTGCTGCGCTGTAAGGGATGTGCTTGATGAGTTTTGCAAGTTGTCAGGGCAAACAATCAGTGAAGCTAAGTCGAGGGTTTTCTTTTCTCCAAATGTTGATATGGATGATAGGGAGGCTTTTTGTGACATTCTTGGCTTCGCTTCCACTCCCTTCCTAGGAAAGTATTTGGGTATTCCTATTAGACAGCCTGGCATGTCCTCTCGAGAGTATAATTTTATTCTTGACAGAGTAAAACAGAAATTAGCGGGTTGGAAAGCAAATTTGCTTTCTTTGGCAGGGCGTGCAGTGCTTATACAAGCATCATCAGCGGCTATTCCTTCCTATGTAATGCAGTGTGCTGCCCTCCCTGGAAGAGTTTTGGATGGTATAGATCGGGTGAATCGAAATTTTTTATGGGGTACTACGGAGAATCAAAGAAAGATGCATTGGGTTGGGTGGCAAAAAGTTACTAGAGCTAAGGAGGAAGGAGGTCTTGGTCTTCAAACGGCAAGAGGGAGGAACACTGCTCTCCTGGCAAAACTGAATTGGAGGTTGCACACAGAGCAAGATATGCTCTGGGCTAGGGTGTTAAAGCAAAAATATTGTTCTGGTAGGAGGTTAAGGGCCTTGAATGCAGACCGTCTTCCGTGCTCTCAGGTTTGGTCAGCTATGAAGAGAGGTAGGGAGGTTTTCAATAAAGGTAGTATGTGGCTGGTGGGTAGAGATAGTAATCAGAGTTTCTGGTTTGGAAACTGGATCAAAGGGGGCCCCATTCATCATAGAATTCTAGGTCCTTTAACCCGTGAAGCTGAAGTTCTTGAGGTGAAGGATGTGTTGACGGATTCGGGTTGGGATTGGAGTCATATTTATTTTGTCCTGCCTGTGGACATTAAGAATTTGATCCTAGCTACCCCGGTGTCTATCACTAGCAGAGGGACTGACAGATTAGTTTGGGCTGGCAGTACCAGAGGTGGTTTCGATGTTAAAAGTGCTTATAAACTGGCTGAACATACTAATTATATGCCTTATCTGTCTTCGGGGTGGATCTGGAAAATCAATACTTTACCTAGAATTAAAACCTTTATTTGGAGATGTGTGCATGATAGCATTGGTGTTAAAGGCTGTCTTGTTAGGAGGGGGATGGGGACTGATGATTTATGCCCTATTTGCCAAGAAGATAAGGAATCAATCTTACATGCTCTGCGAGATTGTGCTCGGGTGAGGGCTGCCTGGTTGCAGCTGGGTGTTAGATACACGAATCAAGGTTTTTGGAGTAGCGATCTTCAAGAGTGGTTAACTATGAATGGGAGTAAGGGCAGTAGGGCGTTGTATGGTAGAAACCATTGGAGCATGCTTTTTTCTTTTGCTATTTGGATGATTTGGAAAGGTAGGAATCAGACGGTATTTGATGGGAAAGCTCAGAATCCAAAGCTCTTGACTGAAATTGAGAATCTTTTCACTGAGTTCCTGTACTGTGCTAGCTCTCCTAGGTGTCCCATGCCAAGGGTGGTTGTTGCTTGTCGTTGGGAGAAGCCTCCTGAGGGATGGATTAAGTTAAACACGGATGGGTGTGCGGCAGGTAGTACGGGTTTGGCTGGTTGTGGAGGAGTTGTACGTGACAGTCATGGGGAGTGGATTTCTGGGTTTTCAAGGCATATAGGGAGCACGAATAGTTTTGTGGCTGAATTATGGGGTTTAAGGGATGGTTTGCTGCTGTGTAGTAACTTGATGATTCCTTCTCTTATTGTAGAAATGGATGCTAAATCCATTGTGGAGATTTTTTGTAAGACGGGTTATGTCAATGATGTGATCTCTCCCATCTTGGACGATTGTAAGTTGCTCATCACCAAGTTTCAGCAGGTGCATTTTCAACACTGCTTTCGCCAGTCGAATCAATGTGCAGATGCTCTTGCAAGGTTAGGTGCTGCTCAAGACTTAGATTTTAGAATTTTTGAAAGTCCGCCTGTGGACGTTTTAGTGTTCTTTGAACAAGATAATAATGGTCTGTGCTGTAACAGACTATGTCCTGTTTCTGTTGTTTCTCCTTAGTTTATAATATCATCTCCTTTACCAAAAAAAAAAAAAAACAACAAAGGGCCAAATTATTAACATGAAACTATAGATATATATAAAGTGCATAAAGCTTCATTTGTCACATTTTGTCTCAGCCTAAGGCTTTAAGATGCAAGTCTTTACTCTTTAAGTCTCAAGCTGGACAGAACAGAAACCCAGAAAAGCTGAAATGACTTAAGATTAAAATTAAAAATAAACTCCAAAATGCCAATTATCTAATTTTACAGAACTTCATCACATGGACCTCAAATTCCTAACTCCATCACATGGATCTGAAGTTCCTAACATCATCTTAAGCCAATGATTTAATTCCATACTCAACCTTCTGCTTTGGTTTTTTTTTTTTTTTTTTTTTTTTGTGGAGGGGATTAACTGATATGAAAATATTTGAACCTATGATATTTATTCCATGATGATTTCTCTCTTCTTATTTGATAGGAAGACTATGAAATTCACTCAGAAGTAAAAGCAACAGATACATTATGAAGAAGAGCTTGTTCTAGAAAACAATGATGTGCTCTCTTTAATTAATCCAAGCAAAAAATTCATTAATGCCTAAGGATCAAGTCAAAATACCAATTAATTCATTTTTTATGTAGGCGAGATTTGAACTTAGATTCCCTATTAAAAGAACTTCATCACATGGGCCTCAAATTCCTAACTCCATCACATGGATCTGAAGTTCCTAACATCATCTTAAGCCAATGATTTAATTCCATACTCAACCTTCTGCTTTGGTTTTTTTTTTTTTTTTTTTTTTTTTGGAGGGGATTAACTGATATGAAAATATTTGAACCTATGATATTTATTCCATGATGATTTCTCTCTTCTTATTTGATAGGAAGACTATGAAATTCACTCAGAAGTAAAAACAACAGATACATCAAGAAGAGCTTGTTCTAGAACACAATGATGTGCTCTCTTTAATTAATCCAAGCAAAAAATTCATTAATGCCTAAGGATCAAGTCAAAATACCAATTAATTCATTTTTTATGTAGGCGAGATTTGAACTTAGATTCCCTATTCAAAGAAAACAGAGTTAAGTAGTTGAACTAACTAGAATCCACTTACTTCAACCTTCTTCTTCTTCTTTTTTTTGGATCAAGAAACTTCTTAAACTGTTAAACATGAAATTCCTGGACTTCGTTTCATATTCCAATGATCCACCATAAGGGACAAATGATAATAATTATAATTGTAATCATAATTACTAACGTATTTCATGCAGTAGCACACTTTGATTTTGTCCGCTTTTTCTTCTTGATCGAGTTGTGCTGACTAACTAAGTGAATGAGTGACTGAAAATTAGAACGCCAATCCCGCCTTCAATTTCTGCTTTGCCACTTTTTACATGTTTGGTTAGTGAAGGGCAAAACGCATCGTAATGAAATCGAAGAAAAGAGAAAGCTGAAGCACTTCCTTCACTTTTTGCGACAGCATTACTATACTTGTGAGTCGTGAAGATGAAGGCTAAGGATTGAGGTGTGTACCACCAATGAGCCCTACCATGTGGCGTTGAAAATCAAGAAAACTTAAACAAATGATTTTATCACAAAACCAACAAAAAAAAAAAAAGACTTTGATAGAGGATTCTCCAGCTGGAGAGGTCAAAATTATGAGGGTTTGCAGTGCTGCTTGGTCGACCTGTTTAGAATTTTGAAGTAACTTCGGCTTGGCTTCTTTTGAATGTAGTGAGAATTGAAAATGTGAGGACCATATTTTAGTATTTTTTTTAAAAAAAAATTTTGAAAAACCAAAACCGCAAATACTTATGTGAGCAAGACTCGAGGTTAATCTAGTATTTCGAATCTATGCAACATCACACTCATAATAACATGTGGGTCTTACAAGTCTGTGTGAGACTCATATATTATTATTAGTGTGATACTATATGCATCCGAAATATTAGATACTTTTTTTTCAATTGAGGGAGTGCAAGACTATCTAATCTTAAATTTTGACTTATATTTTTCAAACCAACACCTCGTTTTTAATCATCTATTCCTATGGTTGAGTGTAATGGCCCTCTTGAACAATATACTGCATTATTTTGTGACATGACAATATGATGTTAATCTAAGTTGTGAAATAATGCATATTCCGAATTCTTTTCTTTTAAGTAATTGGTTCAAGTCAAGAGTCTTGTAACTCAACTGGCACGTTCTAAATTTTTAAAGAAAATATTTAGAATTATTTATATCCCCACTCTTAACTATCGATATATAAAAAAGGTAATTGGTTCACATTTGTACAATATAGATAAGCGCAGCAATGGCAATATAATCATCAATCATCCCCCCAAAAATAATTACCATATAAAAATAAAATAAAAATAAAAAGAAAAAAAGAAAAAGGACACCATGTGAAAGATATATAGCTTTTCGGTGCATCAGGCAGGCCCCGGCCCAATAGTAGATCAACGTTTTAGCCCATGCATGAAGGTGCAGAACATTGTATTCTTACTGAATATAAATAAATGTTATCAAAGTGGTTTTGGAAGTTCTACATAAAGAAAATTAAGTGTCAATTATATGGAGCAGTTTGTTTAGCCTTGTCTGGTTACATGATAATATTCCTGATCATCATGCTGGGGTTGGTAGACCAAACTTTGCTTTCTTATGACTTAAAGCTGTGCACTTTTTCCTTCCACGATATGGAAAGTAATGGAAATTCAACAGGAAAATCAAATTATATATGCTTTTTCTTTCCTTCTCTTTTTTATTTTCCCCTTTCCCTAGAACTCTTTATGTGAAAACTTAAAAAAGTTGCCGACTGTTTTGGGTTAAAAATTATCAGGAGGGAAGCTGCACATGAGTATCATAGATTCAAAGTGTCAAACCATGGGTTTTTCCACTGGGCAAGTAGCAATGCCAATTTAGTGGTCCACAGCTCAACAGAGGCGAGGCTTAACTTAAAAGGTTGACTCAAGGCCCAAGTAACAACTTGTCGGTGTTATATATACACTAATTATTGTTGCACACAGTTTGTAACACGGTACAATATACACACCTTATTACATATATGCTAATTATTATTGCATGGTGCACACAGTTCATTATAATTGTGAAACCGTGTTTTTCAAAACATGATTTCAGTTGTTCTGCACAGTGTGTAATTGTCACCACTTATGTGTGTGTGTGAGTGACTGTAGAGTATTGAAATGTGAATTTGAAAGCTTTAATCTCGTTGGTAATAACAAAGTTTAAGGTGGTAAGTATAAATTCACCTACCAATATGGGTTGAACGCTGCATCTTTGGGACTTACTCCGAAATTATCATCTTTCTTGTCAAATTTTTAAGTTTTTAATTATCTGCATCTTTCTTTGCAAATGAGAGGTTTGTGAAAATTGGAGTGATTGAACAAACATTTGGTTAATACTCATTTCATCACATAGTTGTAGATCATATATTCTTCATGGTCAAACTTTAGAGGAAATGAGCACATGGGGAAAAGGCAACACTTTATTCATATTTGATATGAATCCAAAGTGTAATGATACTTTTAATCAACACTAGAGAAGGTGCTTCATTAAGTTGAGTGATAATGAATCAGTAATTGCTCGGCTGACTTGCAATGGTATGGTATTCTTAGCAGAAGAAAGATCTCTAAATGCCTAAAACAGGAAAAAAAAAAAAAAAAAGGATGGCTTAGGTGGCACCAATGTGACGTCGACCTAAACACTCCAATACTTATAGGTTAATAACTTCTGCCTGAAAGATAGAAATTAAGAGATGAATTATAGAGAATTTTCAATGATAATTTATTATTCCTATTTTAAAAAAAAAATACATAACATAATAATTTGATGTGGGATGCAAAAGCGTCAAGAAATAAAATACGTCTACTTCTAAAAAACAAGAAACAAAACAAGTTTGTTTTGAATCCACGCGGGTCTTGAATCCACAAGGAGAAAGAATTCTGGTATCCACCAAAAAATAGAGAGACAAAAAGTCTAAATTTTATTAATTGAATAATTGTTCAAAAAACGTTTATAGACTTAGGAGCCTATTTAATATATTATGAAATAACTCCTAATTAATAACTAACCATAACATGAACCAAATTTGAACTAAAAAACATTAAGAGCACCTAAAAACAAGGAAATAATAACCCTAAACCTAAAATAAAGAAAATTACAAATTAAATACCAAAATTAATAAATTACAATAATTAAATAGTAAATTGTGTCCTACACCATAATTATAGTGAGCTAATAATTTTTTTTTAGCAAAAATATATACCACCAACATATACATTACTCATGTGAAATATCTGCCTCAAAAAATTTTAGTTCGTTTTGGCTCTTATCGAGGAATAGTATACTCGATAGAAACATATCTTGAGAACTTATAATGGCTGATGATGAGTATTAAATGTAAGGATCAGGAAAACAAAATTATAGCATATGAATAAGATGTCTTTTGATCATTCTTCATTCAGGTGACTGAAAGGCTCAAAGAAAAGCCATATTTGTAAAGCAATATTGCTTTTGACAGAGAGCTTCTGCCATATAGATGGTAAAAGTTCATAATGCTACCTGTCATGGGAATATTGTTGTCAAATTTGTGAGTAAACTATAAGAAATCTGGGGTAATAAACTGATACTTTTCTCTGAGCTAACAGTTGGTTGCCCAATCATCTAGAGGGGATTGATGGATTTGGATTCGGTGCACCGTCCAATTAACACTTAATGTTTGAGAGAGAAGTGAAAATGCAAAAAGGTAGGTGGAAAATTTTTAAAAGTAAAAAGTTGAAGGTTTAAATTTAGTGACTAAAATTAGAAATAAACTTTTTAAGTTTCAATCTCATCCCTTGAAAGAGTATCGCACAGTACACCGAATCTCAATCCGATATATGAGTAAGTGCATTAGGTGTGTTTATACATAAAAACTCATCCGCATGCAGAAGTAAATAGGATTACTATTTGGGTTTTTATACTCTTACACTTGTTTTTTTCATCCACTTTCATAGGTTAAAATATAGACATTTTAAGAATGTAGATATTTTCGAATTAATCATAGATATTGATGTAAAATAGTGAATGTAAACAATTATAAAAAGTATATTTACCCTCATTATTTAAGACACAGGAGACATTCACATCCCATGAATCAAACTCAAGTTCATTGTTCAATAGGTCTGTCACAAGCTGGGATGGATTTACATTAATAAATCTCGAAATATTTGTTCAAAAATGATTTGTCTCGAACTTGTGATCAATGCATAAAAAAAATATTGATGTTAATAAAAGATCCAGGTAAAAATGATGTTATTTCAAGCACAACTTACCGTCTTAAAAAATTGTAAAAATGCTATATATCTATAATTGCTCGTACTGTCAACCAATTCTACCTCAATTTTAGATAAAATGGCACTCAGATTTCAGGGAAAGGAAAAACCAATGCAAGAGCCACCAGAGAGAATCAATACAATTGCAATAGACATTGATTGTTGGTAAAAGCAATAAAGCAGTAAATTCTGCAGCTAATTGAGAGTCTGATATAAAAGGGATTAGTACACAGTGACAATCGAGTCCTTTTAATTCTATACCAATATCAGCTTCAGTCAAACTCTGGAATCAATTCAATTACGAAGGCACTTTCTTGAGCACTTCGAAATTGCAGGATTAATAGTAATTTATGAGTCACATGGCAAAGTGATTAATTATTTAATTTAATAACCATGCCATTATCTTCTTCTTCTTTTTGATGAACCCATAATCTTCTTTTTAAGTAAGGTTATGCATGATCTTCACTATAATCCCTAGGAAGCGCTCCTAGGCTACCATGCAAAAGTGTATAATTAGTGGTACCAAAAATATTCAATATTCAATTTTATTTTATTTTTATTTTTATTTTTATTTTTTTGTTGGGATAAGAACCCAAAATTTTCAATTGGTAAAGAAAAAGAGAAAGGGGAACACCCTGATTTAAAAACGTTCCACTCATTCCCTTTGGAGAGTAGTGGGCGAAGTGCAATCATTCATCCAACACACCCCACCCTCATCCCCATAGCCTATTGTCACCTTTAATCATACTCACTCTCTCAATTCTCAAAAGTCCAGCTAAAAAAGATATCATAAGCACACACACCTTGTCTCTCTCTCGCCACCCTTTAATCATACCAGCCCCATATGAGAAACCAACCCATGTAAATAACTCTAGAGTCAGCAACATATTTCACATTTAATTTCACAACTACTTGAAGTATCAAGTAGTTAATAGTAATTGATGAATAATAAAATAGTGTATGCGATGAATACATGTGATAATAAATAATGACATGTCAACTCAACAATTAGAAAAATTATTTGGCACTCTCGAAGCACAGTAACATGATACTATCTCTTTTCACATTTATAATAAATCCTACTAATACTTCGAGAACACCTAATAATTACCCCCAACAATTATGAAAGTTACTATGTAAACTGTTGTGTTTGTAGCATCCTTCCAATCCCCTCTAGGGCCTCTACCATTTAACTCTCCCTTAAGCTCCCAAATTTGAACTTCTTTAAACAAATAGAACAAAATAGAGATAAGATGAGAAGGGAGAGAAGAAGAGACAAAGAGAGTTGTTAAAGAAACCTACATAATTTTTAAAAAAACACAGTCTCTCATATCTCATACCCACTCACTCTTCCCGCCTACACCACTCCAAAAACCTCAAACAATGAACAACTATCCTTATCCCTTTCCTTTACCTTTCTTCTTCTTCTTCTTCTTCTTCCTCTTCTTCATCTCTCCTTCCCTTTCTCTCACTCCTCCAAATGACACACACTTCCTCACACGTTTTCGTCTCCAAACCGACACTCACGGCAACCTCGACTCGAACTGGACCGGCCTCGATGCCTGCACTTCTTCCTGGCGTGGTGTCCACTGCTCCTCCAACAAGGACCGTGTCATCTCTCTCTCTCTCCCATCTCTCAACCTCCGTGGACCTCTCGACTCTCTGGCCCATCTCGACCAGCTTCGACTCCTCGACCTCCACAACAACCGCCTCAACGGCACCGTTTTGCCACTCACCAACTGCACCAACCTCAAACTTCTCTACCTCTCTGCCAATGACCTCTCTGGAGATATCCCAACACAGATCGATTCGCTGAATCGGCTCCTCCGTCTCGACCTCTCCGATAACAACATACGTGGCTCGATTCCGAAGCAGTTGTCGAATTTGACTCGGCTTCTCACGCTACGGTTACAGAACAACGTGCTTTCGGGTTCGATTCCTGATCTCTCTGCCTCTCTTGTTAACCTCAAAGAACTGAACTTGACCAACAATGAATTCTATGGAAATGTACCTGATGGGTTGGTGAAAAAGTTTGGTCAAGAAAGCTTTTCTGGGAACGAAGGGCTATGTGGGTCGAGTCCTTTGCCTGCTTGTTCGTTCAACAATACATCTCCAGCGACTGCATCGGCTCAGAGTCAGACGGTGCCATCGAACCCGAGCTCGTTACCAGAAGCGCCTGTAATGAGTCGAGCAAAAGGAGAATTGCCTTCGAAGAAAGGGTTAAGTACGGGTGTGATTGTGGCTATTGTGATAGCCAATTGTGTTGCTTTGTTGGTGGTGGTGTCGTTCGTGGTGGCGCATTATTGTGCAAGGGATCGAGGGTGTAGCTCGGGCTCGATGGCCGGGAGTGAGAGTGGGAAGCGGAGGAGGAGTGGGAGTAGCTATGGGAGTGAGAAGAAAGTGTATGCAAATAATGGGGGTGCAGATAGTGATGGGACTACTGCCACGGACCAAAGCAAGTTGGTGTTTTTCGATAGGAGGAAGCAGTTTGAGCTTGAGGATTTGCTTAGAGCTTCGGCAGAGATGCTTGGAAAAGGGTGCTTGGGGACGGTGTATAGGGCGGTGCTCGATGATGGAGCAACCGTGGCTGTGAAGCGGCTCAAGGATGCGAACCCGTGTGCGAGGAAGGAGTTTGAGCAGTATATGGACTTGATAGGGAAGCTTAAGCATCCAAATATTGTGAGGTTTAGAGCTTATTACTATGCCAAGGAAGAGAAGCTTCTTGTCTATGATTATCTTCCTAATGGGAGCTTGCATTCACTTCTTCATGGTTAGTAATTCTAGTTTGATGTTGTTATAATTTTAATGTTTGAATTTAACTTGATTTGTGTGTGTCAATGTATAATGTGTACTTAGGAATTTGGCTGACTAGTCTTGTTGAAGATCCAGAATCATCATCAAAATTTTGGGACTAAGACTTTCTGTTGTTGTTATTGTGTAATTAGGGAATCGGGGTCCGGGGAGAATTCCTTTGGATTGGACTACAAGGATCAGCTTGGTGCTAGGAGCGGCTAGAGGACTTGCAAAGGTTCATGAAGAGTACGAAGGATCGAGAATACCACATGGGAATGTGAAATCTTCGAATGTACTTCTTGACAAGAATGGTGTAGCTTGCATTTCTGATTTTGGGCTTTCCTTGCTTTTGAACCCGGTTCATGCCATTGCAAGATTAGGAGGGTACAGGGCTCCTGAACAAGCAGAAATCAAGAGGCTGTCTCAAAAGGCAGATGTGTACAGTTTTGGGGTCTTATTGTTGGAAGTTCTAACAGGGAAAGCTCCATCTCAATACCCTTCACCAACTCGGCCTCGAATGGATGAAGAGGAACAACTGGCTGTGGATCTTCCCAAATGGGTTCGGTCGGTTGTGAAGGAAGAGTGGACTGCTGAAGTGTTTGATCAAGAACTTTTGAGGTATAAGAACATTGAGGAAGAACTTGTGTCAATGCTTCATGTGGGGTTGACTTGTGTGGTGCCACAGCCTGAAAAGAGGCCAACAATGGTGGAAGTGACAAAGATGATAGAGGACATCAGGGTGGAGCAATCTCCTTTAGGAGAGGATTATGATGAATCGCGCAATTCACTTTCTCCTTCACTTGCTACCACAGAAGATGGGCTGGCTTGATGCTCATCTTGCATTGCCTCAGTATTTGCCAGTTGTTGATCCCATGGTTGTTTCTATGCTAATCTTCCTATTTTTATTTGCATTATCTCGCTGCAAATTCTGGCTGTCAGCAGACTATTTTATCAGACCCTATTTTGTTGTTTCTTTGTAATATTTGTAAGTTTTATGTTTCCATTGTTGCTGGTAGAAAGACCTGATGGTCTTGTCCATTACCCAACAAGATAGTGCTATTTAGTCCTCTGTAATGTAATTTAGTTTCATCATTAATTGTTTTCAATGCAAGAGTCTCGAGAGTGATGGTAGTTCAAGCAGTTTTATTGTTTTAAGTGCAATAGTTATGGTAGTCCAAGCAGTTTTATTGCTTTCAATGCAAGAGTCTCGAAAGTGATGGTAGTTCAAGCAGTTCTATTGTTTTGAGTTCAAAAGTCTCAAAGAGTTATAGTAGTCCAAGCAGTTTTATTGTTTTCAGTGCAACAGTCTCTAGTGTTGCGGGTAGTCCAAGCAGTTTTGTTTGCACGACCAATGGCCTAATTACTCCTCTAAGTTTATTTAGCAATAACCAAGAAAATAAGATTATTTTCTACATGTAATCTGAACCATTAAATTGATTTCAAAAGATCTTTTCCACTGTGATCCTACTTCCTTGCCTCTTATCTACATCAGTTTGTACATTTTTCTTTAATGAAAAAAGTTAACAGATATCTTAATAATATTAGTTTATAAAATATTTTTAAAAATTTTTTATGAAAAATGAAAAAAACAATTAATTTTGTTTTTTTAGTTTTTTATATTTCTCATGAAAGTAATATCAGAACTTTCCTAAAATAGTTTCTCAACGAATGCCCGAAAAAGACCCTGTTAACCGGACCCTATTTTAATTCATAACATTTGACCATAGTCAACATTTATAAGTTCCAATAATCTGTTAGTTACACGGTCTAATTATAACTTATTGGTGGCAGCTGGCATCTATTGGTTTCACCAAGAATGGCTTTTATTGCTTCATCTTCATTATTTTATCTCTTCCCTTTTCCAGACAACACATGGCATTTGCTTCAATTGTGTTTGAGCACAAGGACAAAACACTCATGAAGACACTAAGCTTGTTTCCACCTTTCTTAAAACAAAGAAAAACTTTACCAACATGAAGACGAGCATTATAACTCATATTCTTCCACAGACAACCTAATACCTTGTACTGAAGAAGGGTAAGTGAAATCAAATACTACTTAACTATTTACTTCTTTTACAAGAATGTGCCATTTGCAATTGCAGGCATGCTAACAGCAGTTGTCTTAACCCTCCCAATTTTTGTATCCCACTTTCAACACCAATGAAATAACAATATGAAGCATTATTAGCAGTTTAATGGCACATAAAATATATCAGAATTTCAAAATATATGATACAGTAAAATAATTTCAATTTATAATGTGACTCATGACTTTGAACTGTATATCTTGCTCTCGAAACCACTACCAGTACACTCACCGTCACTAAACTATTCTACTCCAACTAATGCTGCTGTTAAGTTAACAACATTTACAATTATAAAAATACAGGACAAATAGCACCTCACTAAGATGCAGGTATCAAACAAAGCAACCACTGGAAATAGTCAGTGCTTAGCATCTGGCACGTCGGAACCTTAACACCACTCATGTATACTTTAGGTGGCAAATTATAAATTAAGAGAACCATTCAAGCCTCAACAAATAGTAGCTGGCAGCTGAATTAAGGTGCCCGCCAATTCTTCTAAGGTCTATTGACTTGACATACATCTGAGGTTACAAGACCTAATAATGCGTCAGGTCGGTGTTTCATAAATGTTAGCTAATCCTTCCACTTTGATCAATCAGTGTACCAACTTGCTCTCCACATAGCGCTTTTGAGATGTTTCCAGGCTCTAGAAGATTAAAGACCACGACTGTACATAAAGAAATATAATTTACTTCGTATGAGATTCAATCCTCAAAGATAGCCCAAAAGTACATTCCAGTTCATTCTATTACTATTGAGAACTCAACACATCCAGGTTTTTGAAACTCACCCACTCACACAAGAAAAATTAACAGTTGGATAACATTGAGCACACTTGACATTTGTTAAAATGATAAGACTAATTTTCTATGCCTCAAAATGATGCACTGTGATAAGTAACCAAATGAACTCAAAAATGCATGAATCAATGTAAAAATGAACCCTAAACCAGAACAAGTACAACAAAGTACACAAACCAGGAATGCTGTTCTCATCACAATAGTTCAGTGCCATTGTGTCCATGGAGGTGGCACCTCTGGCGGTCAAATCACTGAAAGAGATATGCTCAAAGGTAAAATTGTTGTCACGGGAGGTACAGTCATACACACCATCAACATTGGTACCCTTGAGGACTGCATCGGCGTGAACTGAGAAAAAGAAAACTACATTCACAAAAGATACAAAGGGGTGTATGTGCATGTCTGTTGTGTCAGCATAAGTTTACATATCTGTGTGTGTGTGTGTGAACATGGGGGAGAGAGAGAGAATGTACACCAGTATAATTTAAATTTTAATTGAGTAAATCAAATACAATAACTTTGGAAGAGATAGAGACCTACTTTCTGAAGCTCGAACAGCAGCAGCTGTGTCAGTGGAAAAGGTTGGATTTCCAAAACCAGAACCAATGCCACCAAAAATTACAACTCTGCCTTTTTCAAGATGCCGGATGGCCCTTTGCCTACTATATGGTTCAGCAACCTCCAACATTGTGAATGCAGTTTGTACACGTGTCTGAACACCCAACTTCTCTAATGCTGACTGGAGCAATACAGAATTCATCACAGTTGCCATCATTCTGGTGCATATCACAAGTTAAAATCATAAAACATAGTTTCATTACACAGAAAACAAACAATAGAGAACATACAAGATGTGTGTGTGTGTGTGTGTTTAAAAAATGAATGGGAGACAATTTCCTCATTGCAACTAAAAATTATTATTGTAGTAGCATTATGCCCATGCAATGAACTGATAAACAAAATCATATATAAATTAAAGAAAATAGTTTAATAGTAAGATTGAAATTGAACAACAAAATATACAGCAAAAATAAAAGAACAAATATTACGTTGAGAAACACAGGAAAAACTGAGTTTTTACCAAAACCAAAAATCATAATAGATTATTAAAATAAATGATGAAAACTCTTTAAAAAAAAAAAAAAAAAAATCCCTAGGTTGTGGGGAAGGGGCTGGTAAGAAGAAAACTCTTTTTTTAATTTCTTGGAACTTTTGGTAATTAATCCAAGTAGTATTTTCAATTTCTAAAAACTTCCATAATAAAATATTACTTAAAGTTAATTGTGTCAATAAATATTAACATAATTTTATAAATTTGTCTCTTAACTAAGAAAACAAATAATTACGCACTTGAGCATAATAACAATATCAATGTATCCATTCCGTAAACATCCACTGGAATCTTTATTTTTTATAGATAATTATGAATAATGGTGATAAGAGAAATGTAGGGACAACCCCTCGCTCTGGCTGCAAAGACTAGGGTAGTAGAGCGGTCATGGTGTCCCCCAATTTTGGTAATATGCGCCTATCACACTATCATGATAGTGCGCCATGATTTTGCAACAAAAACCTCTCTCATGGAATACCACGCCACCCCTTCCTCAAGAGGGAAGCGCTCAGCCTTAGACACTAGTAACATCCATTGGGATATTACTCTTAACGAACACAAAACAACATCATTTGGACAGAAAAATAGGGGGAGTGGGGAAGACGTTTTCAGGCTAGCTAACTATGAAAATTTGACAAACCATAACAAAGGGGCACATTTACATTGTTGTAAAGCCTATGGTGTAAATTGTAAGCTTTGAAAGTAAAGGACCAATTTAAAAGCAACCTCAAACTTTTTTTGATGATGTGAAACCTCACCAAGACATGGCCCTTTGGATCCACCCTAGGGAGTAAATCACGAATACACGACCCTACCCACCAAAACCGTGTACTAGGTAATCCAGAGGAACTCTTAGTGGGAATCGAATCCGAGATGTCTAGGTCCACAACTCATCCCAACTCCCAAGCCTCCAACCACTAGGCTGCACCCTAACGGGTCGAAGCAACATCAAACTTAGAAAGTGTAAAGAACATTTTTGCCATAATAATTTTAAATCTAGTTATAAAGTACCGCATGACAAATGCATGTTGTACATGTGATACTACATTGAACCATACAATGCAAGCATGTACGTGTAAGACTCAGCAATGTTTCTTAAAATAAAATGGTAGATTATTAAAATAACATAAAAAAAAATTAATGAAACTAAACTTCTAGTAATATAATTTTAATTTTAGTATTTTTAAATGTCTTGAAAATTTGGTAATAGAGTTTTTCTTTAGAGTAAACAATGTTAATGTTAATCATTTTAATATACTTATAGCGTGCCATGAGACTTTAAGAGGGAAAAAAAATACACACAAATATATATATATATATATATATATATATAGAGAGAGAGAGAGAGAGAGACCAGAATGTACTAAACATATAGGGTAATGAGAAAAAGGAGAAGGCGGTCACGTGATAAAATCATAGCATTTAAGACATTAACTCAAAAATATAATATTCCTCATTGCCAATGTGGCAATGGATCTTGAACTCAAGACCTCACCCCTTCACCTAGCATTTATAAGGGGAGGAGGTGGAGTTGAGGAGGTGTTAGGGAGGCAATATCAACTAGGTCATATATAAATCCTCCATGAGCTTACTAATATACTAGTATTATCCATCCCACCTTATCATGAGGCAACAGAAAAACCACCCCACTTTCTCACACACACAGAGAGAAAAACCCCACTTATCATGACAACAACCCTTTTTCCTCAATCATACCGTACCCCAACAACCAACCCTCAAACATTACATGCCCGTTCAACACTCCTTGCGAGAACTGCTCAAGTATGAGATTTGTGCTGAAACAAATTTATTCCTTTACATACTTTGTGCTGGAACAAGTTTATACCTTTACATACTTTGTGTTGAACAAGTTTATAAGAAAGTTACACGCTGAACTTTACTCTCCGCTTGGGAGTTCATAAGGGAATAGAATAGAATGGAATGATCATAAGGGAATGGAAAGGAATGGAATGTATTTAAGTAAGGAAAATTAATGGAAAAGAATGGAATGGAATGGAATTAAGTAACCTTGATTGGATGTTTTAAAATAAAGGAATGGAAAGAAATGAAAATGAATGGAATGTAAATAATCTTATTTGAGAGCAACATAGAGGGAATGGAATGGAATCATTTTATGACAATATTACTATTACACTCCTATTTTAAAATGAAGAGTTGAATGTATAGGGGTATTTTGGGAGTTTTAGTAAAAAAATCATTAAATCTAATTTCATTCCCTCCCATTCCTCCCAATTTCGGGGGGAATGAAAATTTGAGGTTTTAAGGAAATAGAGAGGAATGAGTGTTCCCTCCTACCCATTTCATTCCCTCCCACTTAGGCTCCGTTTGGGAGTTCATAAGGGAAGGAAATTGAATGGAATGGAATGATCATAAGAGAATGGAAAAGAATGGAATGGAATAGAATGTATTTAAGTAAGAGAAAAGAATGGAAAAAAATGGAATGGAATGGAATTAAGTAACCTTGATTAGATGTTTTAAAATAAAGAAATGAAAATGAATGGAATGTAAGTAATCTTGTTTGGGAGCAACATGGAGAGAATGAAATAGAATCATTTTATGACAATATTACTATTAGACCCCTATTTTAAAATAAAGAGTTGAATATATAAGGGTATTTTGGGAGTTTTAGTAAAAAAATTATTAAATCTAATTCTATTCCCTCCCAATTTCGGGGGGAATGAAAATTTGAGGTTTTAAAGGAATAAAGAGGAATGAGTGTTTTCTCCTACCCATTCCATTCCCTCCCACTTAAACTCCCAAACAAGGGAATGGACTTTCTATTCCCTTCATTAAGACTCCCAAACAAGGGAATGGAAGAATATTCTAAAATGATTCTTTTCATTT
Organism: Quercus aquifolioides; assembly: GCA_019022515.1. Classification (NCBI taxonomy): domain Eukaryota; kingdom Viridiplantae; phylum Streptophyta; class Magnoliopsida; order Fagales; family Fagaceae; genus Quercus; species Quercus aquifolioides. Next base: position 46,846,176 of record CM032325.1, read on the forward strand.
CTTTCCATTCCATTCCCTCCTCCCAAGCGAGGCCTTAAACACCCAAACAAGGGAATGAGTTTTCCATTCCCTCCATTAAAACTCCCAAACAAGGGAATGGAAGAATATTCTAAAATGATTCTTTTCATTCCTTTCCATTCCATTTCATTCCCTCCTCCCAAACAAGGCCTTAAAGGTACATATGGACCATTCATGAAACAGATGTAAGAGAATTAAGAATTCAGCTTTACAAAGGGTCACATATTGCTAACAAAACAGTCCTAAAACAAAAGAAAAATCCAATATCTTGTTGAGTGCATTTTTAAAAGCTTTGTCATTTGAGACACCATCTACAGTTTTATTCTAGTTCTATAAATAGAACAAGTAACTTTCAGCAACAGAACAAGCAGTGGAAAATGGGCATAAAAGCACATTCAACCAAATTCATTAAACTTTCTTTAAAAAATGCAATAAGATTGCATATCATATATTCTGAGAAATTATCATTACTAGACACACAAACACACACACCCAAAAAAGATAAAAAGTTCAAGAAAAAAAAATCCTAAAACTTCACCTCACATGCTTCACTTCAGGTATAACCACAATTAAAGGAAAAGACATTATAATTCAAGAATGCAAAGCTTATATCAGCAACATTACCCTATCTGGTATGCAGTACATCTTTCTAAACCTGTTGCAGTTACCCATGTATCTCCACAAAAGAAGTTACGACCTCCAACAACAATTGCCACCTGGGATATGACAAAAAATAAGTACATTAGGTGTCAAAACCCAAACCATCAGCAAACATCCCGTGTTGCAAAGAATAATCATGCGAAAATTAATACCTCTACACCAAGGCGGCAAGCAATTGCAACTTCTCTTGCAATCAACATTACCACCTGTCAAAAAAAATAACAATTAAATTTAGGTTACAGCACAGATAACATATTAAGATGGGACGATTTACTTGACAAAGAATCAATATCCATGCTTATGCCATTAAAATTTCCACACAACAACAAACCTTTGGGTCAATATTGTTAGGGCCAGTGCCAGCAAGAGCAACACCACTAACTTTGAAGACTACTCTCCGCCATCTAGGATTTGACATTGATTTTGATTTTACATTGTTTATTGGACCCACAGGACCAGGCATTGCAATTGCAGATCTGCAACAGCAAATTTGATATAATATATAGAGAGTATTAAAATGGTACCGTTAACCTTATGATGTTCACAAAGACAAATGCACACATATAGCTCTTTATTCAAACTGACGTAATTAATATATAAACTAGGAAACCAATATTCAAGATAAAAGACGGAGATAGAGAACATTAAATATACTAACAATCAAACTTGGGATGCACAAATGAAACTTTACATTAAACCCATCCTAACGATGGTGATACAACCAATTACAATGGAAGTCCATGCCGAATAAACAACCAAACTCTACAAATAAAATTTACCCGAACTTAGATCACCTTACAACCAGAACAGGAAGGACTACTTCAAATATTGGCTCTAAGTATCACATAAGGAATTATGCAATTCAAATCTATCCAAACACAAATTTAAGCTCAAAAATACTAATGAAATGCTGAAAGTAAAAGCAAATCACCCTTCTATTTGGTTCCACTTCACTACATTTTAAGATCACTCCCATAAACTGATCAAGTAGGAGAAGATATAGGGATTCATGATGCACAGAACTCACCACAGTGATACAAGAATAATTAGATTATCCCTGCTTTAGTTTCAGGAAGAATGTGACAAGCTCAAAGCATGAAGTCAAGGATCAAAGAATTCCTATCTTATAACTTATAAGCATCTATAAATGTAAACATACATGACAACGCAAATTAATTACATGTAAAAACAATTCCATTGGTGTATATCAACCACGTCAACAAAAGTATGAACAGAAATTGTGAAAGTTACATTTAGTTAGAAACAAAAGCTACAACCAATATGAAATTATACAACATGATTGGACAGGCAGACAATGATTTCCAACAAGTTCATCAACCACAACCAGGATGCCAATTGCAACCACTTTGAAGTTAAACAACAAACAGGGAAACTATAAATTTTAGGAGCACAAGAAGACCAGCCATGTATACTTTTCAAGATTGGCAGCCAGTTAAGCTTTTGGATACCAGCCTTTAAGATTAGATGCTGCTAGGTGCTTTTGCTATGTCCATCTAAGCTCATCCACTTTTATAGGCAAAATTGGAAAGTAGACAAGCACCTCTAAATTGCCATGTGATTGCTGGTAGCTAATTGTAAACATTCCAAATATCACAATAATGTTGCACCTAGTGCACAAAACTCCCACTTTTACGGGGTCTATCAGAGGTGATTAGTAGGCAACCTCACCACCATTTTTTTTGGAGAGGCTGATTCACAAACTCAAACCCACAACCTATAGCTTTTGGCAGAAGGCACTTGCCATCGCACCAAGACCCAATCTCTAAAGATCACAACGGTGTTCAAATAATATTTAAAGGGACAGTTTGATAGCAAATTCAAGCTCCTCAAGTTAGTTTTCATTTATATTGTTCGTATTTATACTATATGCCATGCATGGAGCTCTAAATTAAAACAGTAACTAGATTTATTCTATAATCCTATCCTATTTCTAATAAATCCTGAGCTGGTAAGACTAATATTTTTGTACACAAAGCATGGCTTCAATATAGCTCCATGTTCATCATTGTGCCCACCATTCTTATCAATTGAAGGCATAATTTTTTTTGTAATCAATCACAAATGAAGAATAAACAAAAAAGGCCAAGGCAACCAAATTGACAAACACTGTCATTTACAAACAACACAACTACCTCTTTGATTGCCTCGGCGTGGTCGCGGAAGATCCACCGCCTTTGTCGTCATCACCGCCGGCTGCAGCCTTCACCGGCAGCGAATTCCCGACAATGTTCTCCATGTGCTTAAACCACGGCCAGTGGCTAACCGAAATGCCACCATTGGTCATCCTCTGGCGCTCGAGCTTGTACCGCTTCTTCAAATTGTCCACCTTGTTCTTACACTGCTCCACACTCTTCGTCTGCTTCTCGCACCGCTCGCTCACCGTCGCCGCCACCTCCTCCCAGTCCCTCCCTCTCAGATTCCCTCGATTCAGCTGCGTAAACTTGTCCGTATACGCATCGAGAAGGCACGCGATCGCCGCGTCGCTCCACTCCTCCCTGTCCTTCCGATACTCTCCACCGGAAGCTCCGGCACTGCCGGAGGGCTTCGATTTCCTGTTATACCCGTAATTGGTAGCTCCATCGCTGAGCTCATCGCGATCCTTCCTCTTCTCGCTCCGCACATCGACTCTAACCCGATTCGGCTCAGCACCGCCATTATCAAACGGATTCGAACAAAAACCAGCGTCATTGTAATCTTCGCCATCGTCGTCCTCCTCCTCCTCCTCGTCTCCTTCTTGCTGCTCGCCACCGTTGATTCCCTGCGGACTCGCGGCGATGGAGGAGGATATAATCGACTGAGTCTGCTGCTGTGAAGGCGGCGGCGCGTGGATCTGAGTCGTCGCTCTGGTGGAGAATCGGTGAGGCGCGTAGGATTGGTGGAGGTGATGAGAACCAGGGTGAGGATGGTTAGGGTTAGGGTTAGATTGGTGACTGTGGTGGTGAGCGTGATCGCGATCGTCATCGAGGAGAGAGAAGTCGTCACAGGAGGAGGCCATTTTAGAGGGGACCGTCAGTTAGGGTTAAGGGGGGTGGGTTTCGCCAACGACGACGTTAGCGGAGATGGATCAGGAATTGGAACGGGGGACTAGAGGTGTTTTGACGGACCGTGAGTTCGTGTGGGATGGGCCGTCACGGCTTTGTGACGTCCCGTTAAGTAAATGTCATAACGTAATGGTTGCTTGTGTGGGACCCTTACGAGGGAAGCTGAAATTTGTCACTCTATTATATAATTTTTTTTTCATTATTTTTTTTTTTTCGTAACCAATTTTGCAGTTAAATCTAATGAAATTTAACATTTAAAACTCAGTTTCCCCTTTTGTTGTAAATGGGCCTTTCAATGTTAAAATATTTCATATATAATGCAAAATTTAACTATAAGGAGTTATTTATGTGTTTCGATTGTTTAGGAGATTAAGTATAATCGGGATGATAAATTATTGTATAAAATTGTAATTTTATCAATATTTTGGTGCATGCAATAGGGCAAGGGAATTGTCGTAGAGAGAGACTATTTTTTTTTTACATAAAAAATTGGAAAGACAATATTTTTCATTATTGTTGTCATGGTTGGTTGTGATTTGAGAAGTATTTCTTTTATTGTTGTCATTGTTAAGATATATTAGTTTTATTATGAATCAATTAGATGTAAGCAAACGTAGAAATATATAATGGGTCCCTTGGTAGGATAAGATATTTCCCAGCCGTATCGAGACTAATGGGTCCCTTGGTAGGATAAGATATTTCATTTATCTAACATGAGCAAAATATGTTACAAAATAGATAATACATATATCAAATGTATGAGACACTATTTCTTTAATTGTGGCATATTTATCACTGTTTTTCTTTAATTCACGATGGCATTAGGTACATCATGCATAGTCTCAACCAATAACCCAATTTTGTTAGTTGATTATGACACTAGGTGCACCATACTTAACCTCAACCAAGAACCCAACAAAAAAACTGAGGAATCAATTAATAGTCCATTTGTGTGAATTAATGGTGTGTAGCACATATCGAAATTATTGGAGAACAATGACAACATTTATCGCCTTGCCAAGAAGTACAATTGACCTTGAGGCTCCCTTGCTAGAATACGAACTCAAAATATGCATTTGTCAAAATTAACAACCAAAAATTACAAAAACATATACATAATGCCTCGTTACTCTCTCAACATGCTTTGAGCCTTAGCAAACATGCTTTGCCGCTCTCTCACCTAATGTTAACACACCCATAATAATGAAGGAAATAATTGTCCTTAGAATTACTGCACCAATTTAAAGTTGCCTTTGGTAGAAGAAGATATATCATTTATCTAACATGTGCATAACATATTATGAGATAGATGATACATATGACGGATGCATGAGAAAAATATTGTTTTCGCAATTGCATATTTCTCACCTGATTCTTCTAATTCATAATAGCATTAGATATGTAATTCTTAGTCTCAACCAATAAGCCAAAGTTTTTAATTCATCATGGGGCTAGGTATGTCGTACTTAGAGTCTATTTGGTTAGGCGATTTAAGAGCTCAAGAGCAGTGGCGGTGCCACCTTATGGCCAGGGTGGTCCCAGACCACCCTAACCTAAAAAAAAAAAATATATATATATATATATGTATATAATCATTTAAAATTTATATTTATTTACCTTTACAAAAAATTTTGGGACCACCCTAAATTTTTTTTATGCTAATAAAATTAAATTTTGGTCCATAATTTGAGCAACTTAACAATATATTGGGGTCTTTCAAGCAAAAAGGAAAAACTCAAAAAAAAAATTGAACTAAAATCTTTAAAAAATAAATTATAATAAAACTACTACATGCTGAGCAGTGGCTTGATTCCTTCGACTAAGCACACTGCCCAATACAACACAATTTTCAACCTTTTATTATTTTTTATTACAGTATTATTTTCCCTCACCAGATATATATTACTTACTTCTCATTTTTAATTATTTTTTCTTGTTTATTCTTAACCACATACGTCTTCTGTCTCCTCAATTTTTACATTTTATACTTTTAAATTTTATCACATCTTCATCTAAACTTTTACATGTATGTTTTGCCTTCCTCCTTGTTCGTAACTTCTATGTCTTCTACTAGTACCACTGCAGTAGTGCCTCTTCTCAAGTTTTGAGTCTCAAATTTTTCAATACAATTTTTTTTTTAGCTGTACAAGTACCTTTGTTCATTTCATTTTTTTTTCCTTTTGATGTTTTTTGGTTTACAGAATGCAAATTTGTTTTGGTTTTAAGAACATTTTTTTTTTTAAGCACAAATTTCATGCCGGCCGAATCTTGAATTTCGGCCGGTATTTACCGAAACACCCCGAAATAAACCGAAATGACCCAAATTTTTTTCCGAAGTGGAATAGGGTGGGTTACTGTTCCAGTTTGTTTACCGTTACGGCCGAAACGGAATGGAATTAATAGCATTGAATCAAACCTAATTGCCTAAAAGCTAAAAAGAAATAAGATTGTGTAATTTATGCTTCCTAAGGAACACCCTAAACAAAATTCTTGGAGCTGCCACTACTTAAAAGTGCATTTTCAAAACCCAAAACATTGTTTCGTTACAACAACTCCTTATAGTTTTTTTTTTTTTTTTTTTTTTTTACAAATATTCATTTTATTCCCAAAACGCCAGTTTGCAATAGCTTATACACACACACTCTTAGTCAAAGCCAATATCCCGGCATAAGCACTAAGGAATCAACCATCTATTTAGGTAAAATTAAAAGTGCCTAGCACACATCAAAATTATAGGAGAACAATAACAAAATTTTTCATGTTACCAAAAGGTACATATGACATTGAGGTTCCCTTGCATCAAAACACTAACTCAAAATATGCATTTGTTAAAAATAACCACCAAAAAATACAAAAAATAAAAATAAAAAAACACACATAATACCTTGTGTGGGGCCAGAAAGAGTTAGCCAGCCCCGGCCCACTTCGAACCAGGCCCAAAGGCCCGCGCCGAGGAGGCGTCCAAGGTCCGAGGACGAAAGTGTAGAGCCCAGTTGCCCAAGAAACAGTGCCGAGGACGATTCCTTCCTCGGACGGCCGAGATCATAAAGTGGACAAGCAGCACACCATCAAGGGGAGTCTTCCTGAGCATCCAAAGAGCAAATAGCAAGTACCAAGCGCCGGCAATGGAAGCATGGTGGAGGAGCAAGTCCCAGATGAACTGTCACCTCCACATTAAATGCCCTCAACTAACGCCCTGGCCGCATTAATGAGGATAGGACTCCTGAACAGTGCTGCCTTGGGTGCTGCAACCCACAAGAGGAATGGGAATGCAGCTGATGGGATAGGCTCTCAAGTGGTGGCCTGGCTGATCAACAAATGTAGGGCTAGGATCAACTGAGAGAGATGTATATAATGTAAGAAGTCCCTCTTGAAAGGGGGACGGACGAAAAATCAGAATTAGGAAGTACTGTAGCGACTTGTATTCTCTCAAACCTTGTAATCAATCTTCAAAGAAATAATAAGAACTCCAAGCTCTGAAAGGCCAGTCCGAGGAGCATTATTGTGCACCCCAATTCATGTTTAGGTTGTTAAACCTACATGCAACCATGCATGGTCGCTGCATTCCTCGCTAAGGCCTAGTTCTTGAACCCACTCTTTATAAATTCATTGCAGGGCTAGCTGGGCTTGGGTCCACTCTCTCAATAACAGAAGTGCCCAAAACCGGTCCCTACACCTTGTTTCCCTCTCAACGCTCTGAGCCTAAGGGTGCGTTTGGTTGAATGGATTTTAAAGATGAGAGAAAATGGGAGAGAAAATTTGTATTTTTATTTTTGGTGTTTGGTTGGGTGGATTTTAAGGAGGGAAAATCGGCGGGGCTCGGGTGTTTTCTCCTCGAACTCACTAAAATGCTATCTTCCTGATTTAGGGAGAAAATAAATAGGAGAAGAGTAGTCGTAGTTAAATGACTGAACTGCCCCTCCTCTCATGTTTTGGTTTTTTTTTTTTTTGGTTCTTCTTTTTTTCTCTCTCTTTTCCTTGTTTTAGGTTTAATGGGACGTTGTTTATAAATAAATTTTAAAAAGCTGGACTTTAAAAAAAAAAAAAAATTTCTTTTATATTGGCCATGATTTTTCTTTTTTAATAAAGTGAGGTGATTGTCTTTTTTTCGTTGGTTATTTACCTTTAAAATAAATTAAAAATTGAGCATCATTTTTTTAATAAGGATATATAAGTAAATTTATACAAATTCTATTTATTTGCTATTATCCCATTTTTCTTATCAACCAAATAAAAATATTTTTCATCTATCTACTTTTCCATCGCTCCTTATTTTTTATCCTCTCACTTTTTCTATCTTCTTGACCAAACAGACTCAAGCAGACATGCTTTGCCTCCCTCTTACACGATGTTAACACGCATATCAGTTTTTAAGAATTGTGAACGGTAATTACTAAGGTAGTTTTCCTTGGAATTGCTGCACCAATTTCAAAGCTGACTTTGGGACACAATTGCTTGCTTTCCTAAAGCATTTTCACGTTATCAACACACCAGCAGGGTTGTCTCTACATGAAACTGTTTGGTAACTGCTCTACCATTCTAATGCCACTTGTTTTACCAGCCCATCTTACCAAGGCCATGTAAGCACACGTATCAACCCAAGCATGTGCCCATTAACTCGACCTTAGGCCATCCACACCAAGCAGATGAGTTGACCAAACTCGCCAAGGCCTAAACTTAAAACAGAATACCAACCTAGCCATGTCTCGCACAGGAAAGTCCCATCGCCTCATCACTTGCCCATGGCCAAGCCTAGCAAGGTTGTCACTGCTTATTATTGCATGTGTTAACTTTTTATTTTTTATTTTTTTTACAATTGACACCTTTCCTCACTCCGGGGCCACTCAAACTTGGGTCCATGAACCCCTCAAGCCTTTAAGCCTTGGGAAAATACCAACTTACCTAACATGGGTGGCGGTGCATGCATTACCTAAAGCATACACAGTCTACAACCTACTAGGTTAAGACTTAAAAGTATTCACATTAGTGCTTGTATAATAGAACAAGTGTCACATTTTAGCCAACTAAGCTCAAAATTCATTCACATCAGGTCATGTAAAGTTGTGTAAAATACATTATTGCTACAGTGAGTGTGTAGTTTTACACTGGCAATATTCATTTTGCATTTAGTTTTTTATCATTTCTTTACGTATCCCTTGAGAATGAAATAAAAGAGTGGATGATGCTTGCTGTGTGTGAAGAAAAAAAGAAACAATTAAAAAAAAATTAAAAATTTTGATATTTTAATAAAATGTAATATAAAATAGATAATATGATTAGGGCCGGATGGCAATAGGGCGGGGCGGGGCCGAAGGATGGGGTCTTCATCTCCGCCCAGTATGGTTTTGTCTTACCCCATCCCCGCCCCGTCCCGCATGACGGGAAAAACATTCTCACCCCATCCCCGCTCCTTGGGGCCCATCGAAGCCCCGTCCTACCCTGTAAAACTCTACTTTTTTGTTAATTTGCACTATGACTAGTACAAATTTTTTTAATGAAACTTATTTCATTAATAAAAATATACTTGAAATTACAATTAAATTTATTCCATCAAATCAAATCAATTTTTAGAAAAAATTGATAATATATCCAAGCGTTTAACAAGACAATCACAAAAAAAAAAAAAAAAAAAAAAAACTCTCATAGGATAACACATAACAAAATAAAGACAGAGAACCACATTGAGTAGAATAATATAAGCTAATATTGATATGTTTGTTTAAATAGTAAGATTTTAGGGTATGAAAAATTTACAATTATAACCCTTAACAATGCAAAGTGGGGCAGGGACGAGAACAAGGACGGGGACGGGGAGGGGCGGGATGGGTCTAAAAAGTCTTGCCCCATCTCCGCCCCACCACCTTTGCGGGGCGGGAAAAATCAACGCGAGGCGAAGTGAGGAGAGGCGGATTAAGCAGGGCGGGGCAAAATTGACATCCCTAAATATGATGTGTGATGTCTTGAAAAGTGAGTATTTAAAATATAAAAAGTAGGTTATTAACTTTCGTATAACTAAAATTAGACAAAAATTATTGGACAAGCTGATGCCAATGTCATTGACACATTACTTTTAGCTAACACGAATATGCATACAACGTTATAATCAGGCAGTAGCTAGCACTTGCCCAAAACACATTGCTGAGCCCGTTAAATGTCTCCCCCCCAAAGTCCACGGGTTTGCGTGGCTATAATGAATGTAAGGTGCAAGTGCAATCACACGCAGACAACCATCCCAATAATCAAGGTAAAAAATAAGCGAAGTAAACAAGGTTGAATTTTGAAAAAAAAATATATAGTTGATATTTTAAGTTAAAATAAATAGACTCTATGATCATTTGTCAATGTTTCAAATTTCTAGAAACTTTCTCGTAAATGTTAGAATGTCATTTAATTATTAAAATAATAATAGTGCACCACGGATTTAACTTTTGGCAAAAAGTCAATATAAAGTTTTAGTAGCTTTCATAGGCACTAGCCTACAAGTTATTACTGCAACCAAACTGGACAGCTTATTTTAAAAAAAATGCTAAAAATATTTCTCTATTTTTATTATATAAAACTTACAAACGTGATAATCCAACCAAATTAGATATTTATTTTAATAGAATCGTCATATTAACGAGTGTCTAAATTATATTTAGAAAATTTTAACACCACTTTCATGAGAAATATAAAAAACTGATAAAAAAATTAATTTTTTTTTAGAATGACAAAAAAATTAATTGATTTATCATTTTTCTATAAAATGTTTTTTAAAATAATTCATAAACCAATGTCATTAAGGTGTTAGTTAACATTTCCATTAATAAAAAGAGATTAAATTCTATAAGGATGGGGTGTAAAACCCATATTTTACACCATCCAATAAGTGATTGACACATCAGTATTTTACTTAAAATTTAATATATCCTACCACACCTAATAACACCTCGATAGATTCCCAATTTGGTTGGATTTATATATGGGTATTAGAATTGATTGAGTGTGATTGTATTTATTCTTAAATATGTGATAAGATGACGTGGCATATTTGGATTGGAGGGATAAAACATAGGTGTAGGGACCGGTTTTGAGCACTTCTGTTATTGAGAGAGTGGACCCAAGCCCAGCTAGCCCTGCAATGAATTTATAGAGAGTGGGCTCAAGAACTAGGCCTTAGTGAGGAATGCGGCGACCATGCATGGTTGCATGTGGGTTTGATAACCTAAACGTGAATCGGGATGCACAATAATGCTCCTCGGACTCGCCTTTCAGAGCTTGGAGTTCTTATTATTTCTTTGAAGATTGGTTACAAGGTTTGAGAGAATACGAGTCGCTACAGTACTTCTTAATTCAGATTTTTCCTCTGTCCCCCTTTCAAGAGGGACTCTTTACATTATATACATCTCTCTCAGTTGATCCTAGCCCTACATTTGTTGCATGTGGGTTTGATGACCTAAACGTGAATCGGGATGCACAATAATGCTCCTCGGACTCGCCTTTCAGAGTTTGGAGTTCTTATTATTTCTTTGAATATTGATTACAAGGTTTCAGAGAATACGAATCGCTACAGTACTTCTTAATTCAGATTTTTCCTCTGTCCCCCTTTCAAGAGGGACTTCTTACATTATATACATCTCTCTCAGTTGATCCTAGCCCTACATTTGTTGATCAGCCAGGCCACCACTTGAGAGCCTGTCCCATCAGCCGCATTCCCATTCCTCCTGTGGGTTGCAGCACCCAAGGCAGCACTGTTCAGGAGTCCTATCCTCATTAATGCGGCCAGGGCGTTAGTTGAGGGCATTTAATGTGGAGGTGACAGTTCATCTGGGACTTGCTCCTCCACCATGCTTCCATTGCCGGCGCTTGGTACTTGCTATTTGCTCTTTGGATGCTCAGGAAGACTCCCCTTGATGGTGTGCTGCTTGTCCACTTTATGATCTCGGCCGTCCGAGGAAGGAATCGTCCTCGGCACTATTTTTTGGGCAACTGGGCTCTACACTTTCGTCCTCGGACCTTGGACGCCTCCTCGGCGCGGGCCTTTGGGCCTGGTTCGAAGTGGGCCGGGGCTGGCTGACTCTTTCTGGCCCCACAATAGGTTTTACACCATGTCCTTATAGAATTTAATCTCTAATAAAAATGCTAAAAATACTACAAATGTGATAATGAATGTGATTAATACTGAATATTTGAATTATTTCTTTATGATTTGTGATGCATTAGTTTGTAAGCTCAATATAATAAAACTTGTCCGTAGCACAACTCTTATTTAAAACTAGCATGTAACCCATGCAAATACATTAATGCATTTAAAATTAAACATAATTTTTATTATAAAAATATAAATAATTAGTCAAATTATTTATATAAAAAAAAAACATGTAACACATGCATATGTATAGATACATTTAAAAGCATCTCCAGCAGCTTCTCTATATTTTTGTACTGTTTGAACAATGAATAGTGACATTTACCTTTTAGAGCATCTCTAGCAAATTCATCAAATTTTTATACTGTTTGGAGAATGAACAGTGACTTTTACTTTTATCTACTTACTTTTTCAAATACATTTTCCAACTGATTCTCTATCTCATTTAAATATTATTTCTTCATTCATTATTTATTCTTTTTTTAACAATTACACATCTTCCAACATTTTTTTATTCAACACCTAATTATTATAATAGGAAAAAAGCATTTGAATAATGAACAGTAGCCCATCAAGTCTGATAGGCTACTGTTCATTAGCCAAAAAAAAAAAAAATTTGAGGTATAGAGAAGCTGTTGGAGCATGAATAGTAGAGATTTGGAGCATATATTCTTTATATTTTGGCTATGCATATTCTATTGGAGATGCTCATACCTACTTTTTCAAATACATATTCCAACAGATTCTCTATTCTTTCTCTATCTCATTTAAATATTATTTCTTTATTTTTTAACACACGTATCCCCATACCCCATCCCCACTCCTTTCTTTGCTAATTTTTTATTATGTTTTATCCTTTTGCTAATGAATAGTAGCACATCAGGTTTGGAGAATTACTGTTTATTAGCAAAAATCTTTTTGAGTTTTAAAGAAGCTGTTGGAGCTTGTTTTTCCCTTCTTTTTTTTTTTGGTTTCATTCTCTATATTTTGGTTTTACATACTCTATTGGAGATGCTTTAAAATTAAACACAATTTTTATCATAAAACTATAAATAATTAGTTAAATTATTTTGTTTAAAGTAAATGTAATTAGTCACATATTAAAATTATGACCTAAATTTAATACTACTTATGATCATTTTTTTTCTAATTTTTAATAAAATAGAACGTGTGATGATATTTGTTGTGTGGTGATTTTTATTGAGTATATATGATCATTAATATTAGATTCTTAGTATTTTGCACTCATTAATCACTTGGCACAAAAATTAAAAAACTTAAGTGGACACATGACATAAACTTAAGTGGATAATTATGATGTGGTCCTCACATAAATTTAAACACATGACGCAAAATTGGATTCTAATTTCAAACTATAATTGAATTTTCTCTAAATTTTGCCTATTAATATATATTCCATAAAATGCTTATAAAAATAGTTCATAAACCAATGCCCTTAGGGTATTTGTTAACATTTTCCTTAATAAAAAAGCTAAAAATACTACTGTAGGGGGTGGATTCGAGCGCTCTCTGGCGATTGAGAGAGTGGGCCCAAGCCCAACTAACCCTTCAATAAATTTGTAGAGTATGGGCTCAAGAGCTAGGCCTCAGTAAAGAAGGCAACGGCCATGCATGGTTGTACGTGGTTGCTAACAGCTAAGACGTGGGTTTGAACACACAATGGGGCTCCTCGGACGTGCCTTATGGAGCTGGAAATTCTTATTATCTCTTTTCAGAAGGGTTACAAGAGTTGAGAGAGAATACTTTGCTACAGTATTCCTTTTTCTCTGGTTTTTTCCTCCGTCCCCCTCACAAGAGGGATCTTTACATTATATACTCCTCCCTCAGTTGATCCTAGCCCTACATTTGTTGATCAATCCGGTTTCTACTTGAGTGCCTGTCCCATCAGCCGCATTCCCATACCTCCAGTGGGTTGCAGCGCTCAAGACGGCACTGTTCAGAGGTCCTGTCCTCATTAATGCGGCCAGAGCGTTAGTTGAGGGCATTTAATGTGGAGGTGACAGTTCGCTTGGGACTTGCTTCTCCGCCATGCTTCAATGTCCGGTGATGGGTTCTTGCTATTTGCTCCTTGGATGCTTGGGGAGACTCCCCTTAAAGGTGTGCCGTATGCCCACTTTCTGTCCTCGGACTACCGAGGACGTAACCATCCTCGGCAATGCTCCTTGGGTCCTGGGCTCTAAACTTTGTTCCTCGGACCTCGGATCATGGAGGCGTCCTCGGCATGGGCCTCTGGGCCTGGCTTGGAGTGGGCCGGGGTTGCTGACTTATTCTGGCCCCACAACTACAAATATGATAATGAATTTGATTGATACTGAATATTTGAATTATTTTTTTATGATTGGTGATGCATTAGTTTGTAAGCTTAATATAATAAAACGCGCAACTCTTATTTAAAACTAGCATGTAACCCATGCAAACGCATGGATTCATTTAAAAATAAACACAATTTTTATTATAAAAATATAAATAATTAGTCAAATTATATATAATAAAAAAACATGTAACACATGCATACTTATAGATACCTTTAAAATTAAACACATGTTTTATCATAAAAATATAGATAATTATTCAAATTAATTTTTTTAAAGTATACGTAATTAGTCACATATTAAATTTTTTATCTAAATTTAATAATACTACTTACGGTCATTTTTTTTCCTAGTTTTTGATAAGATAGAACTTGTGGTGATCTTTGTTGTTGGGTGATTTTTATTGAATATATGTGATTAATTTTTTAAAAAAACTTTATAGTTCATTAATATTAAATTCTTAATATTTTGCACTCATTAATTCACTTGGTATAAAAATTAAAAAACTTAAGTAGACACATAACACAAATTTAAGTAAATAATTATGGTGTTGTCTCTATATAAATTTAGATACATGAAACAAAATTAGATTATAATTTTAAATTAATAAATTTTACCTATTAATATAGAGAGAGAGAGAGAGATTTGGAATCACCTATTTGGTTGAAATAAAAAGTTAAATGTTTGAATTGGAAATTCTTGACCGTTGTTTATAACCCAACCGTCTCAAATACAAATAAAACCTTAATAAATAGCCAAGAATTTTCAAATAGGATGGGCTGGCCCAGCCCTACAAAGCATGAAAACTGTGTGCGTATAATTTATACACAGCATGACACAATTCGTACTCTTTTGTGACTACACGCCAAAGCGACAGCCCATAGGAATTGACCATTCGCACAATATAGCGGCGCAATATCAAATCAAATGGGCGGTGATTTTCGAGGGGCGGAGGCAGTAATAACAAATATGCAATATTTTTTCTTTTTTACGTTTACCACTTCGCCAAAATCCATCAACGTTTCACTCTTGTCTTGTGCGCTAGCTGAAAAGCCACCTACTCTTAAAAAATACTGAGAAAAAAAAAGAAAAGAAAACCCACCTACTCGAAAGCTCAACCACGTGCGTTTTTTATTGTAAGTTGTAACGACCATTGCTATACGCACACAGCACGCTCCTGTCCAAGTTTAAATTTCACGCTCTAAGAGCATTCACAGGAGCTATAATGCTATAATGCTAAAATTTAGCTCCAAAATCACAAAAAAAAACTTACAGCAGTGGAGCTATAGCTATAAATTATAGATGAATTGCTACAGTGCACATCTATAGATAGATGTGCACTGTAGCTTGAAGCTAAAAATATTAATATTATTTTATTAACCATCCAACTTTATTTCTTTTATTTTTTTCATTTTATCACAAAACCGGTCACAGACTTGGACTCTCATCTCATTCACTCTCTTGTTCATCTCTCTCTCAAAAGCTCACCTCTCATCTCCGATCTCATCGCCGGCCATCTTCATTCGCCGGCCTGAACTTCTTCATTCACCGGCCTGACGTCACTCTCTCTTGTTCATCTCTCTCTCAAAAGCTCACCTCTCATCTCCGATCTCATCGCCGGCCATCTTCATTCGCCGGCCTGACCTTCTTCATTCGCCGGCCTGACGTCACTCTCTCTTGTTCATCTCTCTCTCAAGCCTCTCAAGCTCACCGTCATCTCCGATCTCATCGTCGGCCCGACCATCTTCAAGCTCACTCCAGTACAAACTTGCTTTTTTTTTTTTTTTCATTTTATCAAATCCGGTCTCATTCACTCTCATTTACTCTCTCTCGTTCACTGTCATCTGCCTCAGACGCACAAGCTCACTCCGGCGGCGGCAGTGGCGGTTGTAGGTGGTTGTGATTGTTGTTTATTGTAATGGATATATTATTTTATTGTAGTGGATATATTATTTTATTGTGATGTTTATATTATTTTATTGTGTTGAAAGCTAAAATAGATCCACTGCTGCAGCATGTGTGTAGCTAAAATAGATAAAGTAACTTTTGGTGGAGCTAAAAAGCTAAATTTTTAGCTCCACTGCTGTGAATGCTCTAACTTAGGAAAAAGAGATACAGTTAACACAAGTTTTGGATAAAGAGCACTACTATTGGTAGGAGTCCAAATCTACTGTCCCACTTTTCTTGCTCCACTCTATACTCCACTAATAAATATTTGCCACATGTTCACCTAATTAATTAAATACTACTATTAATTAATAATTGTAGTATTAATAAGCCAATAATAATATCATTTAATTAATTAGGTGAACACGTGACTAGTATTTATTGGTGGAGTATAAAATGGAGCAGAAAAAGTGGGACAGAAGATTTGGACTCCTATTGGTAGTACTAAAAAGTTATATTGCTATTTATAGCACCACTAATATTAAAATGTGGTTATATTAGTAGAGCCAAATTATATTTTCTGGCTCCACAACTACAATAGTACAATACACAGTTGCTCCATCAATGTGGATGCTCTTGATTGATACAATACGTATCCAAAATAATATCGTGTCCAGTTTCAAGGTAGAGCTTGTGTCTAGTGTTTTTTGGCTAATACCAGTACAAAAAGGCACTGGTTTCGAATTATATTATGACCAATGCAAAAAGCACTGGACACAAGTTTCATCCTTTAACTAATATCATTTAGGTTAAAAACTTTTTCAAAACTGGCCAATTTAGTCCCTAAACATAATTTAGACCCTAAACCGTTACTCATTTTTCTATTCTC